>VYXF01007592.1:145820-258821 GCA_013397295.1 Polioptila caerulea | reverse complement strand
CTAATTCATTTTTTACCACAGTATTTTTGAGACAAAAAAAATCAGCCAAAGTTATTGCAGTATTCATGAGAAGGAATCACCGTCTTTCCAATTGTCCCATAGAGAAATTCATATTTACAATGATACTCCCTCTGTAGTCTGTACTTTGCTTGAGGGACAATCTGTGTTACGTTGAAGAAGTGATTTTCCAGAGACTTGAACTGGCTGAATTTAAACAGAAATCTTCTCATAAGAGCTAATTTCAAATTTAGATTAACCTGAAAAGAAAAAAAAAAATCATTATTACTATCTAGGAAAAACTAAAGCTGAGACTTTTTCATTTTTTGGGGTAGCTATTTTCTAGGGCAACTTAGTGATAACTTTCATAAAAACGAGTGTTTCCATCAAAGTGTTACAAAATTGGGTTGCTTCTCTAATTGCAGTGAAAACAATTAAGAATTTCACATTGTCTTTTGTTGAGATATGGAGGTTTTGATCAGAAAAGGAATAACTCTTAGATTACTTGGATTACTACATGGAATTACACATTATCACAAAAATTCAGCAGCACCACATTGTTTAGAAGTAATCTGACAACGGCAGGAGGACTAGTTTTTAAGTATAGCTTTTCCTTAAAGGTATTTTTAAATTGACTCAACAAAGCTAAAGTATGATAAAGGACTTAAGGTCATGGTTGATAAGCAGCTGAACATTTCTTCTGTTTCTGGTGCTGTAACACTGGAGGCCAACACAATTTATAAATTATATTTATTAATTATATATAAATCACTTTTTATGAAAATAGCATAGTAGGAATTTTGAGGTTGTATTACTTCTGTCATTAATGAGACCATTATGAGATATATGAGCTTGAGAAATCAGAGTGTTTTAGCCATAATTTGAAATAAAGGAAACCATGTTTTATAGCAAGAAAGACTTTTCCTTTATGTGGATGACTTGATCAATGTCCACAAGGATCCACAAGAACCAGATTGCTGACAGCATAATCCAGAAGAACTGAACATGACAAACCCACTTGTAGAAGATAAATAAATTTCAGCTGCATCAGCTCAGTAAGACCAAATGTTCTAATTATTGAAACAGCTAAAATGGGAAGCAGTGAAGACTTAATAATATTATGTTATTCGAAGATCAGGACATATGTAGCTGAGGTACATATTATTAAAAGGGAAAATGGAAAGAATCCCTAGATGTGTCAGAAATCTGTGTTATTCAGGTCACTATTCAGCAACCATAGCAGATCTCTTCAGCCTTTTAAAAATTTAATAATCCATGTACTTTAATAGTTTTTTGTATCACTAAACAAGGATTGTATTTTTTAGAAGTTTTCAAGTTTTGCAGTTCCACAATACTTCAGCTTTTCTTGTGCTTTTGAAAAGAAAAATAAAAGTAGATGCTGTAAAAACCCCATGTCATAGCTTAATCTTACGTCTTGGATATTCTGTCACTTGCTATGTCATTCTGCTTCATATCATAGCTGATATAAATAGGGTAGTCTTCTCCTAGGATTCATACACAGCTCTTCTTAATATAATACCATTTCCTAGTCTCATTTTGCATTTTCCTATTAACTGCAGTGTATGTATGGTTTAATGCTTTTTGAGTTCTTTATTTACTGACCCAGCCAGAAAATACTTCACACAGTCATAATTTACTAGTCTTTAATGGCAGCTTGTATGCATGCCAAAATCGTTTTCACCAGAGTGATATGTTTCTAGATGTGATTTTACAAAGCATTTAATTGATTTCCTTTCATTAATGAATGAAGTCACTGTAAGTGTCTACACATAGAAAGAAATCAAGGAGTTTTCATCTCTTTTTTCCAACACCACTCCATCCTGAAGGCTCCAAGTCATGTGTCACTCATCAGTCAAGTAGCAACAGCTGTTATCCAGGAAGAATGGGATTGAAATAAAGATAATGGTAAAAAGCAAGATTGTCCCAATATAAAGGTTCATAGAAAGTGTGGGACAGCCTTGTCAAGAAAAGCAGGGTATGCAAGATTAAAAAAATTAAAAATGTAATCTGGCTACTGTCTTAAAAGACTATGAAAATTGTTTCTCTTAATATATTAAAAACAAAAGGAAGGTTAAGGAAAATCTCCATCCTTCTCTGAAAGTATTTCAGCAGAGCCTGGCTGCAATATCTCCTGACTTCAGCGCACTCTACTCTCCATTTAGTCCTCCTTGGAAGGGAAGACTTGTGTGGGAAGCTGGGGATGCTGACCACATTGCAGCCAGGGAGTAGCAACCACATTTTCCCCCCTAGCATACATTTTATGTAGTGAGTTGGGCATACTGATCTCAATCTCCATCTATTAAAATGCAATTTTACCCCAATCTTTTTCCCAAAGGGTTTTTTTCCAACCTTAATGATTCTGATTCTAGGATACTGCTCCTCTCCCTGGTATATTCTAAGTTGGTTACGTGATCCAACTGCTGCGGAAAATGCTAAAAATGTTTTAAGGAAATCTATTAGGTGAGATGATCCATCCTACATCTGGTGTTCAGTCTTATATTGTTTCACTGATGTCAATATGGACTGGTGCTGGTTCAGAGCACAGCTGATTTAGATGTATAACAGTTGACATACTTTTTGCTCTATTGCTTCACTAGAAAGTTCTTAAGATAAAACTGGTAGTGATTTTACTCAGATGAATCTATGATAGCTTTCACTGCGACAAACAGGAAAAATTTGACCTGTTCTACTAAGCAATTTCAGAACTTCATATTCTAAAGAAATTTCTTGTTGCATCAGGCTGAAATACTCAATGAGGCAGTGCTCTAGAAATGTCAATTGTTATTTTTATTTTTATATGGAAATACTGAAACTAATTAACAGCACTTAAACCACTTAATATAAATGTCTGTTGTGGTTAAAGAAAACTAATGTAATTGGTCAATGGTCTTTAAACCTGCTGGAAGCTGTTAATTCCAGTTAATTAAAGCAAACAAACAAAAAAGAAATTGTCTGACGTTTGGCAATGTGGAAAGCCATTACAATTTATTCTTGACTTAATCACGCATGATGCTTTCCTACATGCTGGATATGGAAAAAAATCCACAGAAACATAACTGATACTGCATAGACTTTTTGTGCTTAAAGTAAATAAATAATATAAAAGCTGCTTTATTGCAATCTTTATTTAGAGGGTCTTTAATATTGTTTTCAAATGGATCAATTTCATCCCAATATCTTAGGGATGAAGTTTCAAGTGAGCAAGGACAAATCAACATGTATTTCTTCATTGCACACTGCCATGGTTCTTACAGAGTCATTATTAGCCTTCTTAACAAACACATGCTGTTATTCCTCTCTGGTGCAATGTAATTGACAAAATGTTTTAGACTTTCACTATAATTTTCTTGGCACCCTAGAGATCAAATAGCTTCAGAAGGCACTTCAGAACCTCATGTCAAAGTTCTTAGTTGATATAAATGTATTTATGGTCTTTCAGAAAGAAAGAAAAACACACCCCTGACCAAAAGAATCCATTCCAGCCAAGTTAGGTTAGAGAAATTTGCTTTCAGAATTAAATATTTCTATGCATCTTACAAGTAATATATTTTAAGCTTTAAAACATTCTACATTTTGAAATATTTGTTTGGATTACAGTGTACTCAATCAGAATGAGGAAATAATGACTTATAAAATTGAATTTTTTCTTAATGCAAACTCTAGACTTCTATTAAATGCAGAGTGATATTTTACAGGTGGAATGGGGATGGAATGGGGATGGATGACGTCACTCCATCTCTGATAAACTATGTTAATAAAGAAGTTTTCTAAAAATGCTAGACTATAACCTACATGGTGCTTTTTCAGAGCTCAGAATACATCTGTGACTTTTAGGTTGCATAGTTTTAACAATATTTTCTTTTCTTGCTCAGTAGATTCTGGAGAATCATGTTATCCCAAGGGTCTTCTAGCTCACCCTAGCCATGTGTCCATTACCTTGCAAATGGATTAAGGTCTGGTTTGTACTTTAGTCCTGATCTTTTATTCATTCACGCTGTTTAAACATAGCATACTTTTCAAGCATATATGTAAGGTTTGTCTTTGGGTGCCATAAAGCACCCCAACATTTTGTGACCAAAACCTTTAGAAGTATTTAAAAGTCTAAAAAGGTTTAAAATTTAGGGAAAGATCAATTATACTATGTCAATTCACATCTTTCCAGCAATCACATCCTATATTTTAGGAAATTCTGTTGGCTGATGTTAAATAAATCAATCACTTGGACTTCTTTTTGGAAGTTTCTAAACTTTGTGGTGTGAAAAAAGTGGAATTTATATGTTGATGTGGATGCATAAGACAAAGCTGAGAAGTGTGAAGGACTGTAGGCCACTTCTTCATTAAGGAGATGACCTATGGCATAGTTATTGTCTTGGACATGCAATTTTTATGCGGTTTTATTTCTTTTGTAATTAATTGCTAAGCTTAGCATCCCGTGAACTACCATCTTTATGCAGAAGACACCTATGAAGCTAATTTTGGGGGCATATACAGAAAACCTAGTGAGTTCCCTTGCACATGCAAGTGAGATTGCAGGACTGAAGGTAAGAAAACAAGTTTAAAGAACACTGAAATATTTAACTTTCAAACAAAACTTGAAAGCATAGTTTGTAGGTATTGCAGCCTTTCAGATGCACAATTGTAGAACAGCTGAATTATTACAGGATGCCTCTGGATGAAGGATTTAAAACCACTCTTGGGACTGAGCTAAAATTGACCATGATATATAGTTGTTTGGGCTTGAGATAGGTAGGTGATTTGGAATATGGTACTGTTCATAAAATTGCCATCTAGGTCTGAGCTGTGTGCCACTTTGATAGTTTAATTATAAATCTATCACCTAAATCTTTCTGAAAGATGGGTTGTTGTTCAAGCAAATTCTGATTTAATCGAGCAATACAAGATGAGGTTCTATGGTTTATAAAGAACAGACTGGACTGTTATAATGTGCCAAAGATGCTTTATTTTTTCCAAATTTGAAATGTAGATGCTATACAGCTTAAGAAAAATAAATGTGCTATAGTTCAGACTGTTTTTCAAAGCACAGATTAAACAGCTTTTGTATGATTTTTAAAATCTACATTTTCTTGAACTCAATTTTGCTGTGTCTCACAGGGCTACAAAATAGAATAGTTCTACACCTAGTGATCTGGCATAATTTCAGAAAAAAATTATTGTGATTTCATTTTGATGAATATCACCTGAATATCACTTATTTAGAGTCAGGGTTTTTACATTTTTGCAAAACTAGGGCTCAGAATTTCTATACAACTTTCAAAAGGAACTGAACTTTGGAAGGATTTATTTAATCATTTGTAGCTCATACTATCCTTTAAGGAAATCATTATTTCCTAAGTTAATGAAGTTAAATTAGAACTTTGAACTGGTACTAATTAATATAGAAAAGACAATGCATGATGACCTGGATTTAGTTCAAGTCTGGTGGGCTTATGAGCACTGTGTTATAAGAACTGGGTTACTGAAGAGGACATGCTTGGATGATGCATGCTGCTCAGTAGATATGACTAGTGCCCCAAAAGTTGTGAATCTGGTCAAGGTAACCCAAGCAATACAAGTACTAAGGAAGTATTTACTACAATAAGAATATGTTTGTAGTGTTATACATATTTCTGTATAACAACACATATTTATCTATAATGTATATAATTATATACGTTTCTGTACATACACTTTGAATTTTCATGTCAGTTACTCTTCTGAAGCCACACTTTCACAAAACAATCTGTTAAGGGCCTGCTAATAGATAGCTCTGCTGTTGTCTGTTAGACTGCTGACAGCTCTCCATTATAATCATCTGTGTGCCACACACACTGTCATGTGCTTGGGAAGTGGTGTAATTGCCAGAATTCTGTTGGCTGAGAACTTTGATCTCAGCTTTTCATTGCAGCCACCCAGTTTTCGCAGGTTCTTTTGAGGCTACAACTCCAAGTCTTCTATCATTCTTTCCATTTACTGGGTTTAACAGGAAGGCAGATATCTGGAAATTTCACTGGGTTTTATACCCAGACCAAAATTTCTTAAGCTATTGGATTTTTTTGAGAACAGTTCCTAAGAATCTCTGAAATGAGATAGATAGCAGTGGCCCGTATTATTATACCATAATTTCAGTAACAATCAATAGAAATTTTCTAAGGCAGATCTTCACAGAATAAATTAGATGAAGTTTTACCCACAATCCCTTCCTAATTTCTAACAATTTCTGTGTCAGACTTTTGGACCAGGACTAGCACTAACATTTTTGGTTGGGTTAATTCCAGCCAGCCTTTCTTTGTGGGGGAGGACTAACTCCAGCCAGCAACTAAACCCCACACAGCTAGTCACTCACGCATGAACAGACACAAACACACACAGAGACTCCTGGGGAAATGGGAGCAAGAATCACAAAATAATGCAACAGTTAAGGTTGGAAAAGACCTGTAATATCATCGAGTTCAGCCACCATCCTTGTTGACCACCACCATGTTCACCATTGAATCACATCCCCCAGTGCTATATCGACACATTTTTTTTAAATCTTCTAGAGATCATGACTCCACCTCCAGAATCAGAAAAGTCAGAAAACTCATGGGTTGAGACAAAAGGTTTAAAAGGTAAATCAGTGTTGTGGTTTAACGTAGGTTTGGTTTTTAGTTGAGGAGGGAGTGTGCAGCCTGCGGAAGCGATTCCCTGTGGGGACCTGGCAGAACCAATCAGCTGACTAATTTTGAAGATTGACACTCAGTTAAACCACTTAAAAGAGCTGGATACACCTCTATGAAAACACATTTAAGGCCAGGCAAGCCCGAGAAAAGTTCCCTTGGCTTCCAACCTTTGAACAGGTAACTGGCCAGGCCAGCTAGGCCAGCCCCGCTCAGCCAGGTCAGCACAGTGCTTGGCTGAGATTCCTGCCTGCTCTGGGCCGTACCACCAGGGCTGTCCCAGCGCCATGAGTGACCACGCGGCCAGAACCTGTGCCGGGGTGGCCACACAGCCAGCACTGGGGGCAGCCCCGAGATTGGGAGCGGCCATGCGGCCAGAACTGCTCAGCTGAAATCAGCATGGCCGGGGCAGCGCCGCACAGCTGCCGCTATCTTGGCATGGCTCACAGTGGACTTTGTTTGCTTGGCCGCTTTTGGCTGGCTATGCTGCAGGCTGAAGGACAAAGCAGTGGCAGCAGTTTTTTTTCTTTTTTGGCACCCTACATGAAGAGAGGTTGCAGGGTGGGGCTGTCAGCCCGTGCTACTTGCGTGGTGTCAGCAGAGACGATGTGGCCAGCACAGAGACATGGTGAGTGATTTCCCCAACGTAGAGCTTGGATGAGATCAACTTTTCAGTGCTGCTGAACTCTATAAAAACTGGTTCAATTGATAAAGCCTGAGAGCAAGTGAACCTACAAACACTAATTCTCTCCTGAATCAGGAGGGAGGGAAGGGTGAAGACAAGTAGAGGAAACCATATGGGACACTGAGGTCAGTGAAGAAGGAGTTGAATTCTAGATGGGAGAAGATTGAGGAGATGCCTTAATTTTGGGCTGAAATTCTCTGTTAAGGCTATGGTGAAGATATATTTGATACATCAGACTTTGTTTTTCCCTGTCACTCATGGAATGCCTTGGAGGAATGTAGTGTTCTAACTGCAGCTGTGAGCAGAAACACCAGTGTTGAAGTAAGCAGATGCTGCAGTAGCTGTAATCCAATTAGAAGTTTGAACAGAGAGAGATGAGAGAAATTAGAAACTTTGCCCCCATGGATGGAATAGAAAACCTCTGTTCCCAGAGATAAAAGATGGGAACTTTTGTTTCTATACTAGAAGAGCTCACCCTTAAAATTGCACCCCAATAAGTTGACATGGCCCATGAAAGCAGCTGTGGGAAAGCTACAAGGCATGAGTGGGACTTGCACACTGCAAATAGATTTTCCTTCCCCAAGTGGCTAATTCACTGTGACATTGAAGCCATGAGAAAACTGTTTCTTGGAGAAGTCTCCATAGCCAGGCAAGAGAGACTCTTCTCCTTCAGAGAACTGAAGAAAGACTCTTCTAGAGGTGATGACTGAAAGTCACAGGTTTTTTGTCCTTTTGTGTTGTCAGTGGGAGAAAGAAGAACATGTGACGGGAGGAGAAGTGTTCTGAAGGTTTATTCTGATTTTATTATTTTTTCTTTTATTTCTGCTAATAAAGTTTGCTTTTATATATTTTAAAGTTTTGAGTCTGTTTTGCCCTGCTCCTAATCCATATCTCACGGCAGGAAATGAGTAAATATTTTTAGCGGGTGCATTGACGTTTGGCCCGCAATAACCCACTACAAGCAGAAACTGTGCAAGGAAGCAAAGCAAAACAAGGGATTCATATGCAACTTTGTATGGGCAGGCAGGTGTTCAACCATCCCCAAAAGCACAGCTCCATCACATGTAACAATGACTTGGGAAGACAAACACCATCAGTCTAAACATCTCCCCTCTGTTTTTCTTCTCCCAGCTTTAGATGCTGCTCCTGTCGTCATGTGGTGTGGAACATCCCTTGGGTCAGTGAGGTTCAGCTGCCCTGTCAGTGCCCCCTCCCAGTTTGTTGTGTACCTGACTCCTCACTGGTGGTGTGGGATGAGAGGCAAAAAGGGCCTTGACTCTGTGCAGGCAAGGCTCAACAATAATAAAATATCCACGTTTCCAACACAAAACCAAAACACAGCTCCATACCAGCTGCTGTGAAGAAAATTAACTCTATCCAAGCCAAAATCAGTACAGAAAGAATATAAAACATCTAATATTAAGGGTTAATATTTATATCATTATGAGTTCAATAGCAAAATGAAGCATAAATTTCAGCTTAGGAAAGCAAACTCTCTCAGGACAAATATTGTTTCTGTCAAAGCCCTTTCATGTGACCCTTTATTGTGTGCAGTTCTTGTCATGCCTTAAAGCTAGTAGAAAGGATAAAAATGTCCACTGTGTCTGTTTCATCTATGATGAAAAGCAGCAGCAAAAGCTAAGTAACAGTGAATTAATTTGCCATGCTTTCTGTGGCTCTATGCAATATTCTCTATACACATAACCTTTCAGCATGGTGATACCTTGAAAGAGAATGACATTTTTCATAAAAATAAGGACTTCCGGATTTAAGAAATGCTGTTAGTTCATTGTAGGTGTTAAAAACACTTTACAAATGTCTATTTTTAGTACTTTAAATTGGAACAATCACAGTTTTTACCAGCNGTTTCATCTATGATGAAAAGCAGAAGCAAAAGCTAAATAACGATGAATTAATTTGCAATGCTTTCTGTGTCTCTGTGAAGTATTCCTAGTACAGATCAAACCTTTCAGCATGGTAATACNAAAAAGAAAAGAAAAAAGTAAAAAAGAAAAATACCAAAATAATTTCATTCTCTTTTCTACTGTTCCTCTTTCCTTCATAAAGGAAAAACTGTATTGATCATTGAAATTCTTCTCTCAAGAGATGCTTGAAATGACTGTGTCCTTGAGATCACTTGTCCTAATTTACTGTCTAATTAATAGACACATGCCTATTCCTTACTTGCTCTCTCCTACAATACTTCTGGTGGTCAAGGGTTCAGGATATTACAATTCTTCATGACATAGAAATATAATAAAAAAATAAAAATTACTTTTTAAAAAAGTGCCAACAAAACAAAACCCTCAACTCTTGACTTCAGAGAAAACACGCTGACAAAATAGGAATGGAAATCTCAGGAAGCAACAGAACTTCGACCTAATAAAGATATTATATCACCATGTACCAAGATATTGCGATGACGTAATGATGCTGCATTAACAGAAACCATTAGAAAGTTAACTTCTCAGAGTTTGTTTCAGCTAAAATATTGCTAAAATATGGCACATTGTGCCATACATCCCTTGTATTGGTTTTAAATAACAAAAGTTTGGTAGCTGGTAGGAAGTCTGTGGGGATGGCTTCTGTAAGAACATGCCAGAAACTTTCCCTCATGTCAAACAGTTTCAGTTCCAGCTGGCTCCAAGACAGACCCATTACTAGACAAAGCTCAGTCAATCAGTTTGTAGCACCTCAGCGAAAACTGAAGGAATTAGAAAAAAATACTATGCAACAGTAGCTTGGAGAGAGGAGTGAGATGTGAGAGAAAAAGCTTTGCAGACACCAAGGTCAGAGGAGAAAGAGAGGAAGGAGGTGCTCCCAGCACTGGAGCAGAAACTCCCCTGCAGTGCAGATGACAGTGACATAAGTAGTTCTCCTAAAGGCAGATTTGTCCCAAAGGAAGCTGTGACCCCATGGAGAGTCCCTGCTGGAATGGGCTCCTGGAATGAACTGTGACCCTCTCAGGACTTAAACTTACCTGAAGTCAAATCGTCTGAATTACACCTTCCACTAGACCAGGTAGAGTCCCATCCAACCAGATCTTGAATGTTTCTGGGGATGGGGCATCTACCACCTCTCTGGGCAACATGTTCCAGTGTTTCACTACGTGATTTGGCTTCACTCTGTCATTTCACAACGTAAACTCTCACTTTTTTTGAGCCTTAGCTTCCTTTATTTTAAACAAATTCTTGTGTTTTTTAAGCATCATTGAATAGTTGTTGCTTTAATACTTAGCAAAATTAATATAACATTTCTGGAAAACTTCTGGCAGTCTGAAGCCCATGACTTCATTCTATTAATGACAATAAATATAACTCAGTAATATTGCATGCTCATCATGAATAGAAGACACTGTTTAATAAGGATGAAAACATTAAAGCATATCTCAATACATACGAAGACTTTCCTAATAATGTCTCCACATAATTGCTTCAGTGTTCTTCCTTATAGTTTGGAATATAAAGTTTTAGCCTACTTCTCCTGTCTCATAAATACTTTTTTCTTATTTCAATTGCATTTGAATAGAGGGATTAACATGTTGTTAATTTGTCCCCTGACTTTTTTTTTAAAGCTTCTTGATTCTCTCAGTAAAGAATGGCAAGGGTACAAATTGGCAGAGGTTTGAGAATCTTCTTCCAAAAATTGGAGATTTTGCAATAAGAGAATATAATCAAATAACACCCACAGGGCACAATGTTCAAAACTTCTTTTACTAGCATTATACATGAATTTACTCTTTAATTAAAAACTTGGAGTGTGAGAAGGAAATTACATGATTGGTAACATATGATGGAAATGAAGTATGAAAAATATTCTCTGGATCAATAGTGCTTATATATGAAAATCTGGTATTATAGCCATTCCTTAGTCTGGATTCTGCAGCTGCAGGCTGATTAAAACTCAGCAGGAAGAGCTATAATAAACAAATACCACCTGCTGCAAGAACAGGTGTTTGTGTCTTCATTTAGAAACCAAAGTAAAACAGAAGATGCCAAGGGGCTGAAGTAGATCAGTATTGGGATTGACATAATTTGTTTCTACATGTCCTTGAACTTAAAAGTGTATTATTCTGCTTTCAAGACTCCTTGATAGGGATTCAACACTATTTTCTATAATTAAGAAGCTCTTTGTCTTCTCTGTGCAGCTATCCATTCTCAATATTATGTGCATTCACTGAAAGTATTTGTCTCTCCATTCAGGAGGATATAGCATAATGTTTCTAAGAACATTCTATGCACAAAAATAACTAAAACCAGCATTTGGTATTTTATTTAATTTCACTAATCTCATCAGTGTTTTATTTGACATTTTTAGTCCAAACAAATCAATACAGTTATTGGACTTTATCATGATTGTTCTGTTCCTCAATGGATTTAATACATGTTTATAAAAGATTTGCTTTAAAAAAAAAAATTACAAATCATTCTGTTTCTGATATTTATCTCAGTGACACTTCTGATGCAGAGAAAGCAGATGAGTATCTTTCCCAATAAATCTGAGTGTCTGTTCAATGTGTTTTTCAGTGTGCAGCTTCTAAGTGGTGACTTTAATATGCAGAATTTTTTCTTCATTTTAACAGCACTTAAACAATAATAATAAGAATAACTGTCTAGAGAAAAGCATTAATTAGCATAGTATGTAATTGTTCGTGTAAACAAAAGATAATAGAGCACATAGAAATTACTGTGATGTACCTTTAGCTTAACCCAGAATCAACTGGAGTAAATGTGACGATCCTGTACCAGGTAAGGTAACTTTACTTTCATGTTGTTATAACAAGTCTCAAAGTCTCTACTTTACAAATAGATTTTACTTTTGTCTGTAGTTTACAGTGGATAGTTTACTTCAAGATAGTTCATGGTAGCAGATAAAACTTACAGCCAGTAGGCAGAGACCTCCAAGGTAACAAAGTTTCTGAGAGCTCCATTTTTTCTCTTTTGCAAGAGATTTTACACATAAATAAGTGCTGAAATCCCATAGTCCTTAAAGCGGATGTGAAGAGTTATTACTGGGAATACAAGCAATATCACAAAGTCATTTAAAATCTGCACGCTGCCAGAAGTATGGATTATAAAAAGGAGAAGCTGAGAACTGGAAAGCTTTGGGGAAGATTTAGCATATTTAAGATGTAAAAATTACTTTGCTGACTTATTTAGGGAGCCTTCATGGGTGGAACAGAAGCTGGAGCAGTATGCTGCCAAAGGTAGGATTACCTGGGGGGTTTTTGTTTGTTTTTGAATTTCTGACAGTCTAAATACTTAATAATGTTGAAAGTGATGTTTGACTCATTCTTAAATCATTCTTCAATATCTAATAAGAGAGAGAAAAAAACCTGTTGTTTGCTACAATGGCCATAAGCATGTTGACAACAAGGTGACTGCATCTCTTATGTTATTGGGTATTGCAGGATAAAACTTCTGTCTTTCAAGAGAAGGACACAAGCAAATCTCATTATGTCAGTAAAATTGACTTGGACTGATATTAAAGATGTCTGGAACTTTTTTAAAATCATGTTTGCTATATTAAATATAATCAAGTATCAAAATGAGATTTAATACAGGTGAGAATACATTTTTTAATGAAACTAAATGTGATTTCTAATTCTGCTTTCAAAAACCTACACTTTACTGTAACAGATATTTTTAGAATTTAATGAATATTATAGTTAAATCAGAAATATAAATATATTTTTGAACATAATTGGATAAAAGTATGAATCAAAGAGCTAGGAAAGACCTTAAATACATTGTTTAAATTAATGGAGAAGAAAAGATAGGTTTTGAAATGGCTCTGATGTAGATTATAGAATGTAACTAAATTGAGTGAATATTCAAATATATATGGAAACATAAGCTATAATAATGAGCCTTTGAGAAGTCAAACTACATATTGAATTTAACAAAAGGAAAGTTAAGAGAAATCTCAATTAGCCTGTAGACTCATGAAAACAAAAGAGATCTGACAACTATTCTAACAAAACCTTAAAATAAATGGGTCACAAATATGAATGAAATTTTTAGCTTTAGGTGAAGATTACATTGGCTATCATAGTTAATTGGGTTTTTTAATATATATATAACTTTCAGAATTACATGTAAATTTATTTCAGAATTTGAGTTAGATCATTACTTTCTTAACTTACATTCTATAGAACTTTGAAATAATTTATTAGAAAATGAAGATGCTGTGGAATTGGAAAACTATATAAATAAGTAAAGAAATGAACCTACTACTCAAAACCATCAAGACCAAAAGTTTGCCCATATTGAGGATACTTCAGTTATAAAATTTGCTGTTTAATGCTGAGAAATAGCACTGCATTTTCTTACTTCCCCTTCATTCAGGCTGAGGCTTACAGAACAGATCTTACTTCTTCCTTCAGTATCACATGGAGCACCTATCACACCTCAAACCTATTATTTCCCTTTTCTTTTACAATATATAAGCTAATTAAAGCATAACTGATATGCTAGTTTGTTTGTGGTTTTTTTCCTAATGGTCTTAAACATAAAAGCATTTGCTGTTGGAAAGTGTTCAAAACTTAGGCAACCTAGAAAGGAAGCATTGCATATTTGTCACAATTCAGGTAGTGGGACACTGTGAAAGTACATCACAAAGGGTAAACAGACATGAAGTGATGTGATGAAGGCTCCAGCCCCAAACTGAAGAACTGATCACAAGCAATCAAAGGTTATCTTTCCCTGATTTTACACTGATTTTGGTTTACATATGCAATTTTTTATTTTACCTCATAACTGACAGTTTGAGGACAAACAAGGGTGAACCCTTCTGCCTGATTTTATCTCCAGTGATGAAATTCGACTAGTCTGTAAAGGTTTCTTATGAAACTAGCTGCATAAAAATATGCAACTACCCTTATGTGTAATGTCTTGACTAATTAGCTGGCTTATTTTCATTTGAAAAGCTGTAGCGAATTTTAAATATTGACATGGTATGAAGTCTACCCTAAATCACTGCTCAAATAAAGGATTTCAGGTCTGAATATATAAACTCAAGATGAGCTGGAATAAAAAGAAGTAATAGATACACGTTTTATGTTATATAATTTTTGATGACTTCACATATTTGTAACATATTTGAGGCTGAAAACTAGTGAGTGGGAGAGCCTGATGAAAACTGTGACAACTGCTAATTGTTGTTGGATATAAAGCAAGTAAGAGACTGGCCTCAGGCTACTTGATTAGCAAGGGTGGTATCATGTACTGATGTTCCATTTTATAATGTAATAGAGACAGTTGCCTGATATGGGGGGAGATCAACACATCACATGTGGCCCTTAAACACCATGGTAAAGGCAGAGCCCAACAAGGAGCAGAGCCCAGGCCACCAGATAGGAATCCAGCAGCCAGCATGAGTGAGTGCCCTGAGCCCCTGGATCTGTACTGCCAGTACAACCTGGACTAGAAGGGCTGTAGGGTGTATTATGTGCTATGTAGGATTAACCCATCTGCCTTGTTATTGCTATCTGTCACTAATCTAAAAATTTTTATTGAATAAACTCTAGATGATGTCAGAATGATGATGTGGTTCTGTTCTCAGAGGCACTGCAACCGATTACCTCATTACAAGAGTTCATCCCTCTTTAAATAGAAGATATCTTGGTAAAAGTGTTTTATTGTCCAACTGTTTACATGTCCTGATTCTTCTCTTCAAGAGAATGTGGAGCATTAGAGTTTGAAAACAACCACAAATAAAAAACCCACAAAACCAATCAAATCATGCTTCTGCACTAAAACAAAACCCAACCAAACAAGAAAGGATGAAACAAAACCCAACCAAAGGATAAACAAAACCCAACCAAACAAGGAAGGATAAAACTCATTGTTTCAAAGTACTGAGAGATAGGCAGCAGACATGGAATTGTCTTCTAGAAAGAAATATGTTTTCTTATTCTTGCTACTCAATTTAACATACCAGTCCACATCTAAAACAAAATCCTACAAAAATCTGTTCAATTCTTATTTTCTTATTTTCACAGGACTCTGAAAGAGATGTACATTAATGCCCAAGGTGTTATAAGTTCATGATTGATTTTTATTTTTTAATTGTTAAATCATACAAAGAATGGAGAGTGGTTCAGGGAATGCTTCTCCATTTCTTAACTTTGGAGTTTTTTTTCTATATTTTATAGTCCTGGAAGCTTTCATGTGCTGGATTTATTTAAAAAAAAAAAAAAAAGAAAAGAAAAGAACCTTTTTCAGTACTTTCAAATGCCCACAATGATAACTGAATATCAGGCAAAAGTGTTCTGAAAGAGTTTTCAGATTCTTCAAATGTTCTGAAAAGAATTCTTTTCATTCTTCTTTAACTGGATTTATTAAATAGTTTAGTCACAAATTTTTCCCTATGACTTTGAAGTCAGATGCACTGTTTATTTTGGAAATGCCTGCAGTGTTGCTGGTATATGATGTGCATTCCATTACTGGCTGTATCCCCCTCCCCCACCCCCTTCACCCCCAACAGCCTCTGTGAATTATTTGAGACAGAATAAAAAATAAATTATTATTGAAGTATATGTTATTCAAGACAGTGAATCCTGTTTTCCTGTCTTCCTATGGAAAGCAGACTTTGCCTGCATCACCAGATTTAAAGGAAAAAAAAATTCAGAAATTCTGCTAAAGCTCTGCAATGATCATATAGTATGAACATGAATCACATTTGGAATCTATTTCTCAATTATTAATACTTCATTTTTCCAGAACTTGTGCTCATATTGATTTTATTCTGTGGTTCCTTAAGCCCTACTCAATTCATCAGTGCACACAGTATGGATCTTTATACTCCTACACATTTCCTCTAAAGCTAATGAAGAAATCTTGGATGTAGAAGTCTGTATTCATAATTTTGTTTTAAAACTTTATTCAAACACATACTTTTGCAGACTGCATGCTATGGATCTTTGAAGTCTTCAATTTATGGGTCTAAGAATTCATTTATTGATATTTTCACCAAGTTTTCATTATGTTGAAATACAGTGAATGGATAAACCAACAGAAGGGTTGAAATCCTTGATAAGAGATTCTGTTGTTCTGTAGTTCAGTACAGTAATGTCTGCCATGTCCTTGTGTACACAATGTGGCTGGAATTCATTTTCTTCATACCAGCCCCAATGATGATGGGCTTTGGATTTTTGGCTTAACAGTGTTGGTAACATTTCAATAGTTTGGCTACTGCTGAGTAGTTCTTGCAAAATGTGCTCTCCTCCCTACTCTGCCCTACTCCCCAGCCAGAGCGTGTAAGATGGAGTTGGGCAAGGGGCTGGAAGGATACACAGCTGGGACAGCTGACATGGATTGGCATTCCATACCAGATGATGTCATGCTCAGGAACAAATGGTGGGGGAAAGGGCAAGAAAGAGGAGTGAGTGAGTACCTGTATAGGCATTTAAAACTGATTATTTTCATTTTAAATCTCTAAAATAATTTTAAAAATTAAATTTAGCCAATTGTTTTAAAAGAAGTCTCCTTTCTCTTTCATTTTGAATCAAGTCTTTTTTACAAAATAATATCATCAAACAGGAATCTAGAAATAGTATTTGCAATTCTATGTTTTTTCACAATCATGTGTGAAAATGATTTCTTACTTGAAATTGTGATCTTAAAAGTATTCTATTTCATATTTCATATTCACTCATTTTCCATAGTTTACAGAAAGTTTTTAGAAGTAATTAAAGAAGCAATTACTCAAATAATTGTTTTATGATATATAATTGTGATTAAACATAGAGTTGAAAACCTTTTTCTTTATCCTCCAAAGTCCTCAAGACAAAGACGAGGCTAAAAGAAAAGCATAACAACCTAAAAGTTTTACATAATGGTGCCAGGCTTTTTACCTCAATATCTGTCTTCTACAGCATCTTAAAAAGGTCAAATATAGTGCCACGTAGATGTTAACAGCTATTAAAGGCCTCATATGGAGCTATGGACCATGATTTCTGAGAAATGAATGTTCATATATTATTATTTTAGTTCATTTGTTTTCTGAAGCAAAAAGTCATGATCAATCACTCAAAGATATTGTAAATTAATTATTGTATTTAGAGACATGAGTTTTCTCTCAAGCCAAAAAAAAAAAAATCTTGGATAGTGGTGGAGTTATTATTGAAGGTAATTAACCTGTATTGTATTCCCTATTTGTACACATTATTTCTGAAAGAAATGACTGAATATTTTTCAAAGGAAATTTTTCAGATCAGGAAAGCAGAATAGCAAGATCTTATCAACCGATCTTATGAAAAGATCATTTGCAACCAAATGAAAAACTATAACTAATGTGCTAAAAGAGTCAAAGAGTAAAATTGTTTACCAATCTTTCCTATATATTATCTGAAAACTGAAGAAGTGCAGAACAGCCTCTGCACAATAAGGAATGATTTGACTGAAGCATAACATTGGAGGGAGGAAAACTTGATTTATTAAGCTTCCTTGTAGGACCAACCTACAGGGAAAACAGTAGACTAGATAGTTCTAACGTACATGGAGACAGTTGAAAAATGACTTGAAGCTGCTGCTGCCAAAAATGACTTTGGAAACATTGTATCTCCAAAGCCTTTGGCCTAAATACTCCCATAAAGCAGACTGGAAACTAGAGTTTTCTGTAAACCTGTCTGCTTGCGTGTGCCACTTCATTCAGCTAGCAGATGGTTTGATCCCCACCTGAGTGAGGGAGACTCAGAGATCTGAGCATTTTCATTGTCCCTTTTCTTTGTCAGCGATCAGCCAGGTAAAAATGGGAACATAAAGATAGATGTGGAGTAGTGTGGCTCAGGTAGAGTTATTACTCCCCATTAACCTTTACCTAGAGAATTACAGATCAGAGCAAGAGAGGCATCTTCAGTTTGATGTTGCCCTAGAATCCCTGTATTAATAACACTAAGATGAGATAGGGGATTGAAAACCTTCTCAGAGCTCGTAGTCTTATTTTTAACTGTTGAATACCTACCAGTGTGTTTATTTTTCAGATATAAAGGGATGGATCAAGTTCCCATTACAATCCTTAGAAAGTCTCCTAAATATTTCTGTGGATATTAATGCATCCCAATAGTACATACATCAAATTACTCCAAAAGCAGTCTTCAGTGGAGTAATAAATCTCCAACAAAAGGAAAATATTGGCACTTAAAAGTAAATTGTTTCCCACAAGCAGGATTCATTCATTAAAATTATTAAATACTATCAATATTATGAAGAGACAAGAATCAATTTAAAGGTCATAATTTCTCTATTATATTTAGAAGTTAAGCTTAACAGCACTCACCATGAAATCATAGAATGGTTTGTGTTGGAAGGGATCTTAAAGATCTTCTAATTTCCAGCCCCCTGCCCTGAGAAGTGATGCCACCCATTAGACCATGTTGCCCAAGGGCCCACCAAACCTGGCTTTGAACACTTCCAGAGAAGGAGCATTCACACCATCTCTGGGAAGCCTGTTCCAGTGTCTCACTACCCTCACACTAAAGAATTTCCTTATAACACCATATCTAAATATAACTTCTTTTAGTTTAAAACCATTCCCCCTTGTCCACAGAATTAAAAATTAGTTTTAAAAAAAGTTTGCTTTACACTGTGGATCATCATCTGGAAACAGAAGAGATAAAATGTCTGGGAAATGTCATCAAGACTGTAGACTAACAATATGATAGAGTTATAAAAAGAAAAATACAAATTTATCCTATGTTATATCAGAATATTTCCTGTAGTCAGAAATCCTTCTTTTTAAGTGATCAAACTGTAAGAGCTTTCAGAGGTTATTGTCAGCAAATGTTTTCCAAGAGTAGTTTATGCTGCATCTATGTCTAGATTTCATTTAGTTTCACCAACTGGAATGTTATGCCAGCAATGTGTCCTTGCTGCAAAGACTAACGGTGTCCTGTTCTGCCTTAGGAGTGTTCAGCAGAGCAGGGGTGGTGAGAGAGCAGCCCTGGTGAGATTCATCAACAGTGCTGGGTCCAGGTCTGGACCGGTAAGATACTGAAGGGCCTGAACATCTCTTCCCCCAGGAAAGGCTGAGAGAAGTGGAACTGTTTAGCCTGGAGAGGAGAAAGTGTGGGGGGAAGTCTCATCAATATATATTAATATGTGAAGGGAGGGTACAAATAAGACAGAGTCAGGCTCTTTTGAGTGCAGAGCTGCAACAAGAGGCCATGGGCACAAGCTGAAACACAGGAGAGTTTGTCTGAACATCACATTTTCATTGTGGGGGTGACAGAGTACTGGAAATTTGCCCAGGGAAATTTGGAGTCTCCACCCTTGGAGATTTTCAAAAGGCATCTGGACATGTTCCTGGCTCTAGGCAACACTGCTTGAGCTGAAGGCATGGGCCAGATAATCTCCAGAGATTCCTTCCAATTTAATAATTATGTAGTTGTATGAGTTCTTAAATGTAGACCCTTGTTCAGTGATCTTTGAGAAGAAACATTTCCTGCTTTACTTTAAACAAATCTCTCTGCCTGGTTTATTTAGAGTGGGCCTCTTCATGGCTTCAGTTTATTATCTGTTGACTGTCTAGCCTGAAATTAAAACTGGCCCTGAAAGCATTTCTCATATCTGAAACTTTTAACTTCTTTGTAAATTCTTGCTCTTTTAATGAAGAAACTTTTTTATAACTCTAGCTGCACATAACTCAGCTGCAGGCCATTTTCTTAATTTTATATTTTCTGACAAAATTCACCTGATTAAGCAAAATCCATATTTCATTGATGAAATTCTCAAAATGTTCAGAACAAGTAACAAGCTTTCTAAGAAACATCTGTTCAGATGGAAATACCCTTTTCTTCTACCATCAAGCCCTTGCCTTTCTGCTCTGCTATTTTTGCTTTGCTCTTTAGAGCTGATAGTTTATTCATGAGAACTACAAATATGCTTTAAAGCGGTTTAACATTTTGTTTTGAACTCCAGTTTCTTAAACCACTATTTCTACAACTTTCTAGCAAGCTTTACTGTGTTTTCTGAACAAAACTAAAATGATGAAAAAGAACTCATCTGTCTGAAATGGACAGCCAGCTAATTTAGTCTTGTTTCTTTATAATAAACAGTGACAGAATGATACCTGAATAGTGAATTCTGTAATTTCTAGGCCTATGACTATGAATGGTAGTTGACACCTAAAAATTATTCAATTTCTTATGTTTTTTACCTATGTTTTTTTAATTTTGGGGAGGGGGGAAATTGCTGTACTTTTTTCAAGGTTTCAAAGGCAGAGGAGTTTAATAATATAAGAAAAATTTTTCAAGTTCTACTATAATGCTGCTGTCAGAGCCTTGTTTTTTTCTTAGGCCTTTGATATAAAAAAATGTTTGTTCCATCATACTTTGGAGACCAAAGCACTGTGGAAGTATGGGAGGGAATCAAAGTATTATGTTGAGTAAGTAGAAATATTTTTGAGCAGTCTATCTACTTAGTTTTCCTTTCATATGGTGAAGTAAAAATTTATGGAATGTTGATTAGTTAATATTGCAGTTCTAGGGGAAAAAAAAAATCCATAAGTTGTTCCATTAGCCTAACGTTTTGTTTAATTTTGCACTTAATAAAATTGCTTTTCCAAAGAGATTCCTGTAAAGGTACTTACCTACTGTGTCTGGCCTCTTTACATAAGTACAATGCACATTTTTTTTCACAAAATTTCAGGTTGTGATGGTTTTTAGCCCAGATTTTTCTTTAGCAGAATGTCATGTTGAAATATAAATAACTTTCAAACATTTTGTTGCTTCTAGTATCAGTTTTGTTATAAAATACAATAAAAGGGTGGGTTTTTTCCATAGGAAAATAGAGAAATTGTTCTGTAAAATTTTATGCAAGTCTTCTAGTTGTTTATGCTTGTTAGTTTGTTTTATAAATTAGAGCTACAAAAATTTACCAAATAATTTGTCATGTATTAAGAACAGATACTGGGAGATCATGCAAACTAGAATTCTCTTTCAGTAATTAGTGTTAGAGAAACCATTCTGGTATGAGATTGGGGATAGAAAACTGTAAGGCTCTGTAGATAAATCTCTGTAAATTAATGATACATAACAAAGTAGCCTTACTGTGATGAAACAAAAACAAGAACAAAACGCCATCTATAAAGTTGAAAATAAACAGCTGAAGTGGAACATTTACAGAAACACTGGAAAACCTCTTCCTGGTTGCTATTTATGCTTTTTGCTACATCTATGCCTAGAAAATATCTGTCTTTATACCCTGCATTTTCAAAGGTTCTGAAGAAGTTTGGTTTAGCATGTGTATATAGTCCTCTTAGCAGTGTGAGTAGCTAGGCACATGTTGTTTTAGGCCATTTGGATCCTTTCACTCTTGAATGGTTACTTGATTAGTATGGTAAACATTTTAAAAACACAGTTGAAATGTTTTTTACTGCTTAGATAATAGACTTTTCTGAACTGCTTTGATAATAGTCTTCATAACGAAATTCAGCTTTAAGTTAAATATGGATGATAGTCCGGTATCTGGAATAGGAAAAACAGATTTCAGAAGAAAAAGAAGTCTCTCCTTCAAGCCAGTGAAACAGAACCATATGACCTAGTGTTTAGGAATTCCTTTGTAATGGTGAAAATTTCCATTCTATTTATGGAACTAATAGCATCCTATTCATTCCCATTTTATCCTAATGCTGTCCATGCATTATACAAGACATTATTTTAAATGAGTGCCAGAGTCAGAAGGGTACAGTTAGACACATTTATTCTTTCCTTTGCTCTATGAATCTAGATTAATTTCCTTATATAACACTGCAAAGCTTTACAGGAAGAAAATGGAGAATGACTTTTTCCTATTCTCTTCAAAAAGTATATTTATTCTTCTGGCAATTATCCAGAAAAGTAAATGTTTTTGTTGGAATACTCTTCAGCAGATACAAAAGCTTTAATCTATATTTTTGTATAATGCAATTATACAAAAGGCTGTAAATAAATAATTGTTCTAGAGGAACTCCTGTGTAGTCATCTGCTTCTGTGAGGAACACATGCGTGTAGAAATAAATCTCCTTGACACCTAGTTTTCAGCTTTCAGTTGTCTCAAAATTCTTATGAATATTTTGACTTTACAGAGTCACAGTGCCTACCTGGCTTGGGCTCTACTTTAAGGCTACTTTTAGACTGATTTAGATTTTCTTCTTTCTCTCTTCTTTTGGAGAAAATATATTTTCTACTTCTGGCAGTAGTAGGTCTACTATTACAAGCAACATAAAAGCAAAATGATCAGCATTACAATACCAGTCCCTAAACACTATAGCAATAATATTATCTTAGTAAGAAGTGTTAAAGTAGTGTTACTCCCACTTAGTTGACATAGTTCACACAACAGCAATTGTGGCTTGTTCCAATTTTGAGATAGTTTCAATTAATGATTGAATACAATCAAGAATCTTTGAACATTTTTGAAACAGGTGTTTCAAACTGATCTTGCTCTTACATATTCAGGCTGGAATATTGATCCTTATCTTGTTAGATATGCTCAGCTGAAGGTTCTGTAGGATGGTTAATTTACCATTTTAGTTTTTTACCATTTTAGTTACTTCTGAGTAGCATCACTCATGAATAAGTGACTGCTAAATAAGAGTGTAAAGCTAACATAAAACAGAATTTGAAATTGTGATGCATGAAAAAAGCCTGCAGCTTGGCCACTGAACTTATGGGATTGTACCAGAAATGCAGAGGATTTGAGGGAATTCTTATGTTTTATTTCCTTTAGATTTTATAGAACCAGCATGACCCAGGGAACTTTCCTCCAGTAATTGCTCTTAAAATCACTTCATGAAATCACTACTCTTCTGTTCAACAATCGTGGGTCAGGACCTAGTTATTTCTGGAAGTCTGACAAGCTTTGAAATGCAGTTTGCAGTATGTGAATCCAGCATGAAGTGGGAGTGAATTGCAAACTTCTGCAGTATCCCAAAGTACTGGAATTTTTTTTTCATGAACATAGCATGATAATTACTCACCTCCAACTGTAGAAGTTCTTATTACTGCAGAGCTTGAACATGTGAGGCCGTATTTAGTCTGGCTGAGATGGAAATTATTTTCTCCACAGCACTGTCATAACTCTGTGCTGTGCATTGGTATCTAGAAAGGTGTTGGTAACAAACCAATGTTTTGGGTGCTGCTGAGCGGTGCTCCCACAGCACCAGTGCTGTCTCTCCAACATTCCACCTCCCACTGGCAGAGTTCAGGGCAACATTGTTGACCCAAACTGACAAAAAGGGATATTCCATACCATATAACATCTGCTCAGACAAAAGATGAGAAAAAAGAGGAGGAAGGAAATCATTCATTATTATGATATTTGTCTTCTAGAGCAACTGTTATGCATGCTAAGCCCTGCTTCTCTGGAAGTGCTGGTTATTGTTTGATGATGGCAGGTGGAGAATAAACTATTTTGATTTTTTTTCTTTGCTTTGTGCACTCAACCTTGCTTTTAAGTTTATTTTTGTCTTATTTTCTTCTTCCTTGTCCTGCTGAGGACCAGAGTGCTAGAGCAGTGTGGTAGGTAGCATTCAACCAAGGCCAGCCCATCAGAGAACCACAGACAACAGTTCTGAGACAGGGTCAGAACTTAGCTTTGGAAAACTACTAAATAGGTAAGCTATTCACAAGCTGATGTGATGGGTTACACTTTAGAAAATGTGTTCTACAAACATGTGAACTAGCAAGAATTCTGTAGTCTATCTCTGAATATTAAGAATAAAATAACAGTCAGGAGTCAGTGTTCACAAGTAATAACAAGCTTTGTTCAACTTTGCAAGGCTTGAAGACTTTTCCAGTTTTGTCTGTCTTATTCAGCCTGTCTGAATAAAATTAGCTTGTTTAACCATATCATCAGTTTACTAATTATTGCTCAGTTTATTTATTTCAGTTTACTAATTATTACTCAATTTCTTAATTTTAATTTATATTTATATAATCATATGCATATATGTTCTATAGATGGTAGTAGAAAGTAATTATGCTATATAAAAGGAAATATTTATCACACTAACAGAAGAAGCCATATAAATACAGATGTCATAGAACAACAGCAGTCTTGAAAGGGATAGTGCAGTGTAAAAGGCTGCAGACATATGATATGAGATATATGATATGATATGATATGATATGATATGATATGACATGATATGATATGATATGATATGATATGATGATATGAAAAGGAAGGCACAGGATTATAAAGGAGATCCTATAGCTATAAATAATTCACCAGTGGTCATATAAGAAAATGTAGACTTGATTGCTGGGCAAAAGCAATTTTTGAGATCAGTAAAGGCAAATTAAAATAATTGCCCAACATATGTAAGATATTTTATATATTTGGTTATAAAGTAGAATTTAAATCAAGAAAAGCAAAGTACAAAGCGTTTAATACTATTAATTTTTAAAAAAAATTTCTTCTTGTTATATAAAAACTAAATATGGGCCAATAATCATTGATTAGTCTTAAGGTTTCAACAAAAAAAAAATTGGCTTTGCCTATGGAAGCATGTTTCCTGTTTTTCTCAATTCCTGCCAAACCTTGCACTTAACTGATTTCAGTGGAACTGTGTTGCTTTGTAGCAATTAGAAAAATGGGTTATGTTGCTGGAACTCTTCCAGTGTTTTCAATGTCGGGAACTGATTTCTGTTGACAACAATTTAATGCATTCTTTCAATTCAGCATCTTAGGATCTTCTCTCTGAGAACAGAAAATACAGTTTCCCCCTCCCTTCAGCCTTTTCTTAAATGAGAAATAGAGCCCTTTATCACTGCATATTCAATTGGACAAATGTAAAATTGCTGTCCTCCAGCACACAGAGAGTATGTTACCATACTACTAACAGACCATAGCCTTGCAATAAGTATACAAAGGCCCAGAATTTTAACTGATCCTGTTTGCTTTGTCTGAACTTGACCTACCTGGAACAGTTTTGGCAATCTCTGTAGTTGTGAAAAAGCTAACTGTATATTATCTAATTTATTTCAGGTTTAGCTTAGCGTAATTTTTTATTGTAACACTGTTATAATAACTTTGTTTTTGTTTCTAGTAGTTAATGGCTACTAATTTTGTTAATATTATTACTGAGAGATAGTTATAAGCAACACTTACTCTGGGGAAAATTAATTATCTTCAACTCTAGAGTAACGGTGCTAGAATATACACCGTGAATTTCTGCACAAAAGATAAGAACAGAGTCTCCAGGACTATAAAGAAATCATCAGTGGTCAACTAACAAGCATTAAAGAAATACCACTTTGGAAGTTGGGGACCAGTTTTAGAGATAGAAACAATTTCCAACACATATATACCATAGAACAAATAATTTCATAGAAGTCATAGATTGTGGACTAATAAAGAAAAAGGGAGCTTTAGAGGGTATATAAACTTAACAGACAATGGAGTGAGACTGCCATAATTTCTCTTCTAGTAAAGAACTTGGGAAGACTTACCATCTGCAGGTGTGTATTGGGTTCTTCGTTTATTTGATTGTTTGGGATTGTGTTCATTTGGGTTTTGCTAGGCTTTTTTTCTTTTTAACAAAAATAGAGAGGTAAGAATAACACCAAAAAACTGGAACATACTATTCAGTTAGATTAGTTTTAACTGTATCATGAAAGGGAATGACCCATAATTGGACACACTGGTCTGTAATTGTTACTATCACTGTAGCTGTACTAATAAAAAATTCTTCCTCAATTTTAATTCTTTAATTAGAATATCAACAAATGCTTGGGCTTGTATACATTTCTCTAGCTTACATACATTTTATGATGTAGTTAGTCTGGTATTGAACCTTTAGGTTTGGTTCTAGTTTGAATATAATTACGTGTTGCACTACCTGCTATTACATGAAAGTGTGCAAAAACTGAGATGATAATAATATGAAGGAGGAACCAGAGGTAACAGAACTATGTACAGAATGTGAGTTATCTATTTCTGACTTCTTTCTCACAAACAGTTCCAGATTTGAATCTGCTGATGCTTATGACATTTTCCTTATTATTCCTTATTCATAATAAAGTCTATACAACATATTGCTATGGTAGAATGCAAAGTAATTTCCATAGTAATATCCATTGAAACTCTGCTTTCAATTAACATGAAGCATGGGACATAAAAAGCCTGCAGGATCTGGGTAATCAGAGACCTGTCCATGTGACCTCAATGCCTAAGAAGACTATGCAACAGATTATCTTGGCTGCAGTTCCATGACATGTACAGGAGAACCAGGAATCAGGCCCAGCCAGCATGGGTAAAGGAAAGATATGTCCTGCTGAACAACTTGATCTTTTTTTATGACCAACTAACCCACCTAGTGGATGACAGGAAGGCTGTGGATGTTCACTGCCTGGACTTCAATAAAATCTTTGTCTCCCATGGCATTCTCCTGGAAAAGCTGGCAGCCCATGGCTTGCATAGGTGTTCTTTTTGACTGGGTAAAAGACTGGCAGGATGGCTGTCCCAGAGAGTGGGAGTAAATGTTCTACATCCAATTGGTGGCTGGTCATTGCTGGGTCATTGCTGGGTTTCCGATGGCTGATTCAACGCTGGAACCAGTGTTTAATACCTTTATCAATGATCTGCATGGACGGATCAAGTGCACCCTCAGTAAGTTCACAGACAGCACTAAGTTGGGTGGGAGTGTTGGGCTCTACAAAGGATCTCAGCAGTCTGGATCAATGGGCCAAGGCTCATGAGATTCAATAAGGTGAAGGGCCCTGTCCTGCTCTTGGGTCAAAACAATCCCATGCAGTACTACGGGCTTGGGGAAGAGCAGTTTGAGAGCTCTGCAGCAGAAAAGGACCAGAGGCTGCTGGTCAACAGCTGGCTAAATGTTGGTCGGGGTGTGCCCGTGTGGCCAACAAGGCCAGTGACATCCTGGCTTGCATCAGAAATGAAGCAGCCATCAGGAATAGGGAATAGACTAGTTCCTCTTTAGTCAGCACTGATGAGGCCACATCTTCTATCTTGTGTCCAGTTCTGGGTCCCTCACTACAAGAATGACATTGAGGTGCTGGAATGTGTCCCAAGAAGGGCAACAGATCTGGGGATGGGTCTAGAGAGAATCATATGAGGAGCAGCTGAGTTTTGACTGAAGATAAGGAGGCTCAGGGGAGACATTCTCACTTTCTACAACTACCAGAAAGGTGTTTTTTGTCAGGTAGGGGTTGGCCATTTCTCTCAGGCAGCTAGTGGTGGGACTTGACACAAGCAGTGCCAAGGGAAGTTCAGGTTGGACATCCAGAAGAATTTCCTCATTAATGGGTTGTCAAGAATTAGAACGGACTGCCCAGGGAAGTAGCAGAGTTACTGCTCTTGGAAGTGTTTAAGAAATGACTGCACCTGGCACTTAGTGCTATGGTTTAGTTGACATGGTGGTGTTTGGTCAAAGATCTTGGAGGTCTTGTCTAACCTTAATGGTTCTAGTAAAGACTAGATATTTGCAACTGTAACAGTTATTTAAAAGACTTTTAAACTTTCAAAATGTTACTGTACACTACTTATTCTAAGTTACTCTAACATGTAGATGGTGCAAGATGAAGCTTTTAACACTTAGCATGTTCAGCAAATGATTTTCTTTTCCACAGAGATATTATTTTTTTAGAAAACAGAATGAGAAGAAACTATTTCAGAAAGTACAATTTTCACACAAATATATGATGAGAAATTACCTTCTGTCTGTGAGCTTTTATTTTTAAGAGACAGTGAAAGCTGTGAAAGTGTATCAACTTAGCCAAATGAGTGGTTTCTGAATAATACTCATTCAACACTAGATTTACATTGAATGCTGCACTACTTCATTGTATGTTAAAGTCTTGTCTTTGTTCATATTTTTAGATATTTTGAAAAGTTTAGAGGCTTTGTCTAAGCTTTACCATAGCTGACAACTGAGTTGAAATACAAGAGATGAACAGTTTTCTTAGGCAAGGGGCAGAACTGCCGAATATTGGGGGTTTTTTTCTGACGAGAATGGATTGGCAGCAGAATAAGAAAGGGACTAGACGGATCTATACAATGCAGTCAGAGAAAGGACTCATGACTATAGAATATAATGAAAATACAAAACATCTTTATTAGACCTTAAAGGCATCGTACATATTAAAATTCTCCTTAAGTTACAATATCAATTTTCAAATCTTATTCAGAATATTGCTTAATAAATGAATTTGTTTACTTGGATGGTATTATATCTATTCTTTGGTAAAATTTGAATATACAGCACCAGCTACAAGAAACAGTAAAGCCATGTTAGTGAATTGTGTGGTCGAAGTGGGCCGTTGTGGTTAATAACTGGGAGACACTGTAAGTGGATCCATTGAAATGCCTTCTCTCTACCTCTGCTGTTATGGCATAAGATCTTTTCTTGGAGTGATGTTCCATTGCACAGATGCAGCAGTTTACAACTTTTTGGAAGCACCAGAATTTGTTGCTGAATGAGCATTGAAGTCACAAGTTTGTTTTGTTTGAGTCCTGCATAGTGATCATAAATAGTGAACACAAGGTAAATATTGCCTTATCCTTTAATTACAGAAGCAAGTAGGAGGGTGGAAGAAGGAATTTGCTAATGTCCTGCTTAAATGTTGAAGTTAGTACATCCAGTCCCTTCTGTACATGGTGTTTGATTAGCATTGTGACTTCATAATGTTGATTTTTGAAATACACTCTCTCTAAATATCACCTTAAACATTGGATTGAATCGTTCTTCCACTTTGTCAGATATGAATTTTATGATCTAAAGGCAGACACTGCTGGGAAGGCTACATCAGCTTCCATTTCACTGGGCTCAGAGAGCATCTAACGTCACTTTAAATCCAGAAGGAAACTAACTCAGGTAGGAAGGGAATCCTTAGCAATCCAGTCTTATATTAGTAATATGGATTTAATACCTACATTAATAAAGGAGATTGTGCATATAAATGTTGGTTTATTGACCTGTGAAAGATTTAATTCTTTTTTAGTTCTTATTTTCAGATGCAGCTAAAGTCTTTAGTAGGCTTATCAAGTTTGGTAATTTTTATTCTGGAAAGAGGAGATGCATAACAACAGTGTTCATAAAATACTTCTGTGATTGACAGAATGTGTTGCAATGCAGTCTCTCACCTGAATGTCTAATAAGCACATCCTAAAAACGTCAAAATCTTACACTGAAGTTTGGAATAGCTTCAGGCAACCTGCAGCATTTTGGGAAAAGCCATAGAGAGAGAAATGGAAATAGCTGCATATAATTAAAAATCACAAAATTAAATAATTAAATAGTAAAGTTAGTTAAATAATAAATGCATTCTTTTTAATCAATTAAGTATCACAATTAAAATTTCTTCATTTATGTATTTATTTATTATACTTATATAATACATTAAAGTTTCTGGAAAGCCTCTCTTTCAGAGATTAAAAAAATAAACAATGACTAGTAAAAACCAAACTAAACAAAAAACCAAACCAACCCCAAAACACAGTAAAAATTACCACTTTGTATTTATTTGGTGATAATGCATGCTTAGCGAAAACAGATTTCAAAGCAATGTTCCTTTTTTCATTTTTCATACAGCCTATATTTATAGGCTAATGTGTTTTGCTTTCTTGTATCTTGTCTTTTTCATGTTCTAAAAATACTGCAATAAAGGATCTGTTTTTTAGGCACTGAATTAAAGATAATTGGGGCCTTACAAACTTGTGATAATAAGCAAAGGGGAACAAAAATGATCAAAAGATGTGAAAATCACCATCAAGCAACAAAAATCACTTGCACAATAGTATTTAATACCAACAAGCATGCTAATGAGATGATAAATAATTAAATAATCTGTTTATTGGAGAAACTTAAAACAACTATGAACAAACAAAAAGCAATCTTACCTAGTAATAATAATAAAAAAAAAAGGAATTGCAATAGTTATATTGATGACGTTAGAGTTCCCAGAACAGTTCTTTATGTTTTGGGGGGTTTTTAGTACATGTAGGTTGAATAGATTTAAATTAAAGAAGAAAGAGGAAAGCAGATTTGAGTAGAAACATTTATTAATAATAAATATTGCTTCTTTAGCTTCTTTATAATTCCTGTATGTTTTGTCCAAAGAAGAATATTTGACAAAGTTTTATAACATAATATTTACTGTTTCTTTTACTATTTACTAAAATATTCATTATATTTCTTGATTGACAAAGACGTTAGTATTTGATAGTCAGAAAGACAGTTGATCCAGATCAATAACTTGAAGAACTTCTTGGTGGTGGTGATATATATATGCACTTAATTTTAAGAAAGGCAGCAATTTTTTAAGTTGAAGATTAATTGACTATTTAACATTTAAGAATTAGTTAATTATGGACAAAAATACAACATTCTCATAGGCTTGTGGGAGGATAAAATAACTGTGGCCAGCTCCATACCTGTTTTGAAGGTGACTGTGATCATTTCAGCTGAGCTTGTGCATGTTGGCTGAAGGAAAGGAAGTAATGACTACAGCCATTACAGCCAGTAGTGGCTGTAATGTAAAACCCATGACAAGGCATGATCCTAGACACCGAAATTTAAATGTCTTATTTAAAATATTACAATATTCATCATATAGCTTTGGCTCAGAGCTCCCTCTCAAATTAATTGCTGGCAGGTTTAAAGGTCTAGAATGCCTAAAAATCTTTTCTATTTACATGAAGCCACCCTGTTTTCTCAGTACCATTTCAAAATCCTGGGGAATGGGTCATTAGTCTCCCAGTGCACCTGCCATTAACAGGGGAGTAGTTGTATTCCTATTGATTCATAGTGCCCCTTACTGATTTAATCCAAAGTACATGCACATAACATATACCCATATGTCCCATTCTATTAATTAATATGACAGGAATTCATCTCATCCACTTTTAGATACCAATGAGTTCTTCAGTCCATATATATACAGTCTAAAGTCAACAAATCAGCCACCCTAGAGTATAACACCCTAAAGTCAACAAATCACACCCTACAGTATAATGTGGTGATGGTCTTGATTTGCCTGTGCATGTATACTGCTCTAAGTATTGTCAGCATTGGTTGTGTAGAAATGTCTCTACACTGCTATCTAAAATTGTAGCTCAGTTTCAGTTGAGGACAAAATGTGGATCCTTTTTCACCTGAAATCAGTCCAAAACAAAAACTAATATTTAAAAATTATGAATTTAGGCAGTTGATTCAAGAGTACTGAAAATCAGTCTGAAATGTTTGCTGGATAAGGGAGAGATTCATGCATATGAATTACTGTACTTAGACAAAAAGTTCTCTTACACATAGGAGTTTTTAAATGACAGTTAAAGGCATAAATCAGGTAATATTGATTTTTGGGAATAAAATATGCTTTTCCACTCACTGTGTTTCCAATTTTTTTTTTCATTTGCCATGCTTCATAGTGAACCTTTGTCAATCCTTTAGGGATTTATGCAAATGTAGATCTTATAGAAAAATCAGATTTTCACAGCTTCTGTGTGTTTGTTAATATGTTGGCAAACAACCTACTTAATAAGGAAATTATAAATATGATCCTTAATAAACAAACACCTGATTATTGCATCTGTGATGCACTGTCTTTTAGGCTTACATTTTTACATTGAGCAAGTAAGCAGAATAAGGAAAAAAAACCTCATTGAGCTCTTCAAATTTTCAAGGTTTTTCAGCTTATCTTACTCTTTTTCCTTTGGCTTATGTGCATTTTCTCTTCTTTGTCTCATTTGCTATGAATAACATGTTTTGAGGTAAGAACTGTTAAGGAGACTGATCCAAGGGTCAGTGTGAGTTGGTTGTGAATTCAGATCAAATGAAATGTCAACGAGATACTTCAAAACAAGAAGCCTAGAAACTTAGAAAGGAATGTCTTTTTTTTATTATTATTCCCAGGTCGTCTACGACTTGCTTATTAATGTGCATAATAATTAGGGAAAAAAAAAAAAAAAAGAAAAAATTCATTGTTGTCTGTCTATAGACTAATTATGTACTCCATAGCTGCACTTTTAGATTAGCCTTAAGACTTTGAATTCAGTCTTTGAATGGCTGTAATACATCGAACTCTGGCATGCAACCAGCCCTCTTTGTAGCGAGGCTCTTTTATGCAAAAACAGCTGCAACTTTCATTAAGTATTTGGATGCAGCCAAGCAAGACAAAACAGTTAAGATGTATTGAAAAAGTGATAGAAATTATGATCTCTGTTATAAAATAATCACCTGGGAGAAGAAGTTGTCTTCTGCTCCTGTGGTGACATTCACTTCAATATCTGTATCTGAAAGTAGCAGAATTTAAGAATTAAATTGAGGTTACTCATTGTTTTCACAAGTGCTTGACGTTTCCTGAGGGTACAATGCAAAGAGACAGTAGCCTTAACTTCAAAGTAGTTACTTTTGGACATCATTAGGTTTTTGTCTGGTCAAACATGAAGAAACTCTTTTGAACTGCACAGACATTTAACACAAATACAGTAATGAATCCTCATAAAACTGAAGTTACAGTTTAAAAAGTAGTTAATTACTTGCAGCAACTTATGTCCAACAAATTTGCCTATTCCCAAAATTCTGTAATGGTAAATTATTCAAAACTGGATTTTTTCTATGACCTTATGTTACTGTAAATTCTGTCAAGCAATATTTTTTATTTCAACTTCATTATGTTTCATGTATATTTTCATCAATAGAAAGTGTTAGAATAGCAGAAAACCACATATACCATATGGTTTCTCCTACATAGAAACTGTGGAGATTCCATGTACTGTAGAACAGTCAAAATAAAGGCCTTTTACTGCAGTGAGAAGCCCTTATTCATTACACTGAGATGTAATAAGCAGTATTTATTTTATTTTTTTTTCCTGCTTGATTATGATCAATTAAATCACACGTAAAATTGTAGCTCTATTTCAGCAGAAATCAAGCAGCTTTAATCTCAGAATCCAATTTTACTCTTATGGAGCATCTTGTGTTGCAGTCCATGATCTACAAAACAAATTGTTTTCAAATATTAAAGATATCATCTACCTTTAACAGGCTGTATAGATGTCACATTATATGTGTTATGCCATCATTACCTTGAGTATTTCCATTGTGGTGCCACGGATTTTACTTTCCACGTGTATCAATTGAGTGTATTTAGCAAGAAAGGTGTTCATTCTGCTTTCATTAGGTAAAATCCTGTATAATCATGCTGAAAGTGTCTCATGTGTGCACCATTGGAGGGTGAAAATTCCATTTAATCTCTCCATAAAGTTTTAAAATAAATTTCCATGTGAGTTGTTATTAACTGTAGAAAACGTCTATTAAAAAAAAAGAATTTAATAAATATTAGCTCTACCATTGTGACCTTGACATACTATCGAGCACACAAAAGTTCTTTCATTCCATTCAATGCTTCTATGATATTCAGGCAGATACCCATTTGTCACATTGTTTATGATGAATTGATTGGTCATTGTAATTCTTTGGTCTGTATCTTGTATCTTTTTATTTGAAATTAAAGTAACATAAAGTAATGGTATGTTATAGACAATAACGTTCCCCTTTGATATGTTGTGTTGAAGATTCTACATTTAATAATGAAGTGCCTACTAATTGTAAGTAACCTTTCTACACTATGACAGAATGACAGAATGTTTAGGGTTAGAAGGGACCTCCAGAGGTCATCTTGTTCAACTCCTTTGCTCAAGCTGGGCCACCCAGAGTAGGTTTCTGAGGAACACGTTGAGAGAGATTGGAGGGATTGCTGGCTCAAGACATTTCTGGTGCGTGTGCAAGGGGAAGGGACAGGTCAGGCCTTGTCCCGGTAAGGACATGCCTCGTTCTGCACACCCCACTCCCCAGGCCTGTATCCCAGCCTGGCAGTGGCCATCAGTTCACAATGCTCCAGACTTGCCTCTGGAGCCCCCACCTAGCCCCAGAGTGGCCAGATAAATGAAGTCCCACCTGGGAGAAGGGCCCAGGAAAGCCAAAGGATTTTTAACCCATGAGATGAAACAAGTACATGTTCTGACCTTGCCTCTTCTTAGAATTTCTATCAGCCAAACACTGCCAGGACTAGGAGTGGTAGCTATGCTTGTTCTTTTCTATGTATTTTTTCTCTTTCTTCTTCTAAATCCCTCTTCTCAGAGTTTTGAGTAACTTAAAATCAGATGGGCTTGGAGTTTTCCTACTTGAAATGGTCTGTTTGTGGAATGTTTTATGTTGACTGAATACTGCTCTGAGCTTTTTGCCAAGGTTCTCTGATGTTCTGAAGTTGCCAGTAAAATTTTTATTGTTTTGACCTTTTGAGAATAACTTGCCAGTGTTTCTGTAGTGCGTCTAATTCAAAGTACATGAACAAAAATTAAACTCTTTTAAGAGACTCATACAGCAAGTTTTTGGGTTCTTACACATGTCTAGACAGCTTTTGCATTTCTCCAAGAACAGTTTGTAGTTTTGCTTAGCTGCCTGAACATTAAAGAATTTCTTTATGTCCAGGTAGAACATATTGTATCTCATGTTTTGACCATTGCCTCCTGTCCTGTCACTGGATATAATAGTCTCTGTATGCTCCTGCTGGGTCTGGCTGTGGTGGAGTTCACTTTTGCCATGGCAGCCCCTATGGTGCTGGGTTTTGCCTTTGTGGTGAACCAGTGTTGATAACATACCAGTGTTTAGTTTGTTGCTAAATACTTTAATGGACAGCATGAAGACTCCCACTTTCTCTCCAGCCTCTCCCTCCCACAAAAGCTAGTAGGCTGGGGATGGGTAAGTGGCTGGGAGGGGACATAGCTGGGGCAGCTGACCCACACTGACCAAAGTGGTATTCCACATACTATATAATAACCTACAACATAATCATAAAGGTTGAGGGAAAAGAGGAGGATACAGAGACTTTTGTGGTTGTGTTATTCATCTTCCCAAGAAACTGCTACTCATGTAGCCTTTCTTTCCTAACAAGTGGATGGGTGTCTTGGTGTTGATGGAAAATAGTGAATAAAATTCTTTTTATATATTTGCTTCTATATGCAGTTTTTGCTTTTCCCTTTAAATTGTCTTCATCTCAATCCATGAGCTGTTCCCTCTTATTTTCTTCCTCTTCCCCATTAGAAAGGGGTAGCAAGAGAGCAGCTGGTTGAGGTTCTTATAGCCAAGCACCCACCACACCCCACATCCTCCCTTCTGTCATTTGTATGGCTTGATACGAACCCCTGACCCTTCTCTTCTTCAGGCTGAATTAAAGAAATTAAACCAGTAATTTCTTGTTGTTTAAGATTAAAAAGATAAAACTTTCAGAAAGAACAAACAAGGGCTTTGACCTCAAACACTTTCTCCTTGAGCAAAATGAAATTGACTTTCCCTTATGCAAGAAAATTTTTTGTTTGTTTATATATATATGTTTCTATATACCATTCTTCTGTGCATTCCCAAATACAGCACCTCTGTGACAATATCTAAAATTACTGTGTATTGCAACATTTTTTTCTGGCCCATATTCAGAAGAGTTATATTTTAAAAAGTAAACCATGAAAAATATTTGCTCTCTCAGTGCATTGAAATGGAAATCTAGTCAGAGAAACATCTTAAAACAATCTTCAGGGAACATTGGCAGAGAACACATGGCCTCTGTATTTGTGTTAGGTGTGAAAGAAACAGGTTTAAATTAAATCAACTGAACTGGACAAAGGGCACATTTCAGGAAAAGGTCTTGATTCCTGAGCTACTAATTTTACTTGTTTACTCTCAGCTTCTGTTTTAAGATGATTTAGGTTACATGCCGGAATCATAAGCTGGAGTGATCAAAATGAAGTAGGCTACTACTTAAAATAAATTCTTAGTACTTGACACTTTAAGTCAAATCAGAAAAATTATATCTGTCTAAATGTTAGATAAATTTAGTAACTGCATGTATCTGAACCTCATATTCAAAATTTAAAAATTGCTTGGACGATATAATAGGCAAAAAATAAATTGTGAACAATGACAGGGACAGGGTAATTATGTGTGTAAATGTTCAAAACAGAACTTCTGATTTTTCAAGCAGAATCCTGCTTGCTAGCTACAATTGATTTAGGCTGGCTATACATTTTGAGTAAAATCTGATCTAAGGACACAAGTCCTGAATCCTTCAAATAACAAAAAATGAGAGATGGTTATCAATGAGAAGGGTGTGCATAGTTCTGCACATACACTATTTAGACAGTGACAACACTGATCTTACAGTCCTGGAAAGGAGGTGAGGATCTCTGTTGAAGAAAGAGGTCTGGGAAGTGGCAGAAGATCTGTGCAATGGGCGAGACTTGTCTGGATGTGTCCTGGAGCTTAACTAGGAACACCTGGCACTAGTAAATGCAAACAGGTGACACAACAGAAGCCAACATGACTTTTTGCCTGAGTGAAAACAGGCTCTTCACTTGGGGAAGAGAAGTCTAGATCTAAGGAATATAAGTCCCGATCCCATCTAGGAAAGTGAACAGCCTAGTAGAATAGCCTAGTATCAAAATGTACTGTCTTATAAATTCTGAAACTAATCTAGTACCCAATCCACTACAATTTTTTTATTTTGTCCCACCTGTGACAAGTATCCAGTTTTGTTTTAAAAAGAAAGAAGGCTTAAAGAAAAAAAAAAGTAAAAAAGGCTAAGCCACATATCACGAATCTTCTTTAACAATAATGTCAAAGGTAGACTTCACTGTTTGATGTATGAGTGGCTCCTCTTACAGATTATTTTCTAAGACAGACACTTCTGTTGAATTGCCAGAGAAAAAAACACGTTTTCTTATGGAGTTTTTGGGACTACACCTAAAAAAGTGACTGTAAGGCTGACTCTTGGCTGGCCTGGATACACGTAGGGCCTTAAGAAACCATTATAATTGTATCACTTTCATATTCCATGATAGTATTAATAAATAATTTTTTAGATAGTGGTACTCCTGTCTGTTGAAGAACTGATGGGGCATTTTGCTTGTTACATCCAGTTGTTTAGGTGACTGATAAAGTTTTCTGTTAGGGAAATACTTTTTTTTAATAATTGTGTTCATCAACTTTTAACAGTAAAGCTTTCAAATTAAGATGTTCAAAATCTGGTGTGCAAAACAATTCTAGACTATTCATTACAAACAACAGTATGACTTAACAAAGGAAAGACTTACTAGATGTTTATCTTTCTGAATACAGAATATTCGTATTTATTTATTTCTCTTTTATAACTTCTCCAAAGTAGTATTTCCAATTGATGATTTTACCAAATCTCCTTCATGTCGTATTTTTTGAGAAATTGTGACTGGAATTTGGCCAGATATCTGACACAGATAGATACATATAGCACAAATAAGGAGTGCCTTACCTCAGTCTTAGTACAGGTTTTGCAATCATAAAATGTCTACTAATATCAAGCATATTAGTCTTGCCAAAAAGGACTTGTACAAGTTCTTAGGAGGGAAAGTATAAAGGAAATACAAGACAAGTAGAGCTGGGAGGAAAGAGACACTCTCTAAAACTGCTGACTAAAAGCACTTTGTGAGGGAAAGGGCCAGAATTATGTTCTAAAACAAACAAAGAGAAAATATAGCAGAACAGTTCAAAGAAAAATGCTCTGAAAGAATTTACTGCCTTGTGGCTAGAGGTGACATTGAAAGTAACATGGACGCAAGTTGATTAAGCTGCTGTCAACATATTTGGCCCCAGGAATCAGTTACTATTGATTTACAGCTTACAGTAAAGGAAAAATGCAGAAACTTACAAAAAGAGCTGTATTCAGTAAATTCTATTAGCATATTCACTGCAAAGGATGAAAAAAAAAACAAGGTAGAATTAAAGAAAAATTCTCACCAAAAGACTCTGTTAGAACCAAAAGTTCCCTTTGTGTTGCAAGCCCATGAGAAAAATGAAAGCACAACAGATATCTTTTTATTATTTTCTACGTCCTTACAATAGTAGACTTTTTAAAAACAGAATTTAGTATATTAAATCAGTGTTTTTCTAAAAATAAAATTTTTCATTCATAAAACATTCACAGCATGTTTATTTAGACATTCTGAAATGCAAAACATGACCCCTCTTCCCTGAATAAGTGATTGGCTTCTCAATTGTTTAGACCTAAATATGAATAGAAGCCAGTCAGACCTTCAGAACATGTTGTGCCTGTCACATGGGGAGCTATAGCTGCCAGGAGAATTGTCAAAGACTATCACAAAGCACCTTGCAGAAAGAGATAGAGATACTGCTACTGGATATGTACTGGATATACTACAAATACAAATGGAAATACAGGAGTTCTTAGCAGCCATAAGTCATGTAAATGGGCTACCAACTAAAATGAAACCAAAATATGGACAGCATAATTTATAACACCAAGACCTGATAAACTGATGCTCTAGTAAAATTCAATTAGGTAAATTCTATAGACAATCACAGAATTAAAAAAAAAAAAAAGGCAAAAAATAAAAGCCCTGTGCTCCTTTCCCACATGATATATATAGAAAAACACTTTTTAATTATGTATTTAAAGGTATCATCTACCCACTTAAGAGCACCACAGAGATGCAACCCTACCTCTAGTTCATGTTTGTGTATCTAATTTTTTTTTTAACAGCTACAGATAGCAGTATATTTTCTTCTTTCTTGTAGTTTTTGCTGGTTGGATGTTTGACCTGCAAATTATGTGGTAAATCATTCCAGAAGACCTTTACTTTTTGTTTTCTTTTTCAAAATAGAGGTAATATAAACTGTTTTGATGTTGAATGTATGTTGTGGTTCTTGATTGCTTAATACAGTTTCTAATTCATAATTTTGCTATATTTTCTTTCCAACCCAACACATGCAGAAGAAAGAAGAAAAACATGTTGTTTGTTCTTTTCTTGAAAACCAAAAAAAATCTGAAACAGCTCAAATGAGGAGTTGTAACAGGCAGGGTCTTGGAACATCGACCTGATATTTTTACATGTTTGAGACAAACAAATTCAAACTAAACACCGTGAGCTATGAAAATTAATAAGATGCCTAGGAGAATGGACAGTCTATCATGTAAAAGAGTAAAATACTCATTTTGTGAAGCTATAAATAATGTGTGAAAGAGGATATGGAAGCCACTCTGGGCTAAATGAGGAACAATAAGGTTTTATTAAGCTTCAGGATAGTACTGTGGCAGCACTGTCTTATAAGATAAATAGTCCTTCCTGAAGTTTATCAGTCTACCCTTCACCTATATGACATGTCAGATAAGAATAAACTAGTATCTCTGAGGAGAGGTAGTGAGTGTATGAGATAGTAAAGTGGTTCCAAGTGTCAGAATTGTAGTGACACTATCTTAGACCACACTGCTTTCTCAGTTACTAAAGTTGAACCACTTTGACAAATATAGACTCCTAGAGAAATGAAAGTGCTACATAACTCAGTCATTTTACTATGCTCTGGAGATTTTAGGTAGTGTGAACTGAGGAGATTTTAGGTAGTGTGAATTGTGTGATCTGATCCACATATGCGATCCTACTCCACATAACCAGCTGTCTGAAGTAACAAGTTGCTTTAACAGATTTATTAAATAACATGGTTACAAGTTTAGCAATCTGCTTGTTTGTTCCTGCAGGGCTGGTTCTCACTATTTGCTGGGAAGTTTTTACTTCAGAAACTTGCAACTGTAGGAATGATTTTTCTCTTTCTGCAAACTCAGTGAATAGTTTCTGCTGAGCTTTGTACTCTACAGAAATTTAACAGAACTCTCATCCACCATGCAAGTTTTCTTTTATGTGCAGACATTTTGTTTTGGGGAATGTTAAAGTAACTTGATCTCACTCATGTGAGCAGAAAACAATCAACTGAATGAAACACAAGCATATAAGAAGAAATTCAGCTTCATACTAGAGGTCAGAAGGTAGTTTTTATTTAAATGTTCTCACCTCTCTACATAAGAACTGTCAAAAAGCAGGAAAATTATCTCAGGGGACTATTTCTGGATCATAAGATTTCACATTGCACTACTCTATTCAAAAACATGTTCACAGTTTGTGTGTGTTACTTCTGAAGGTACAATAGCACATTCAACTATAAAGATAAAACAGCCATGAGCATTTAGATACTTGGAGGGTAAAGCAAAATAATTAACTTATCTACTGCTAATAATCATATATTTTGTTCTCCATGAGTATTAACAAATAAAATACTTTTTTTTTTTTTTTTCTCACAAACAAAAAGGAATACCAGAAAATTACTGAAGATAAGAAATTACTTCCAGGTTAGGGTAAAGGAATATTTTAAATTTCCCTTTTATTGTACACTAGAGACAGAGGCCATCTCCACTGAGATCTGAATGCAAAAGCCTAAATTTGTTGTTTTCTATGATTGCAAGGAAAAAGAGAGGTAGATGGAGTTCTGCTCTTTGTTTCTCTGAAAAAGCTAATACTCTAATGTAAAATCATGTCAATTCCTCTTTTTAATAAAGAGGTATTTTATGCAAATAAACCCCATTTTTTAAAATCACAAATAGTCATCAAAGACTGGCTCTTTTGTTTAGTAAGTGATGCAGAACGTCTTCTTTGCTTTTGGAAATATTGCCACATTTGCTTTACCAGACCTAACTTAAAAAAAGAAACAGTACGTGTCATATAATTGGTATAGCTACCATTTTCTTATCAATTAACAATATGGTTTTCTGTAGATAAGTTTTTGGTTATGGAGGCTGTTGACAAAAATGTTGAAACATGTTACTAACTATCCCAGTAAAGTGCTATTAGTAACTTTTTTTTTCCATTAACATCTTTTATAGACAGGTATTTCCTGAATTGTTTTGTCTGCTTCTAACTTATATGTCAGTTTTCATCAGAGCCTGATGATTGTATCTTTCAGGCACAATCTTAAAAGCAGAACTTACACCTTGAGACTGGGTTTGTTCTAAGACAGATCATTGAAAACCAGTTGGTGGGGTTTTCTGGAAATTATGAGATTGTTTGGACAAGAAGTGTGAAACTAAGGATATCCTACTGTTTACATCACACCTACTCTGGATTTTTTCGTAGTTAGTCATACTCATTTTGAACTATTTTTTACTTGACACTAAAACAAAATAAAAGGCCAGTTTACTACTTCAAGCACTCTTACTCCAATGTGTAAGATCAGCTTTAAATTTATTAGAAAGTACGTCAAACATACATAGGGATTAATAAACAATGTAATCAGAATATATGATATATTAAAAAATGCAATTCCTTGTGAGAAGGCCTAGATGAAAGTTGTGTATTGGACTCATTAGGTATGGTACATCTTGGCAGATGGTATTTCACTAGTGATAACAGCAGCACTGAATTTAACAATAAATTTATTTTATAATATTTTGAATGTAAAATTACACTGTAGCTTGTACAGGTAGTAGCAGAGTACATACTAATTTTTTTATTAGCTTTTATTGCTATAAAAATTTAAACTAAAGTTTAGTGGAAGCCTTTACCATTGCTTTCAGAGACTTTGGACAAACCCTAAGTGAGATGTTAAAAGTCGTCAAATGAAGAAAAATATATTTAATGCAATATCATGATTGTTTTAAGAAATATTGGTAACATAAGACAAGAAATCATGGTGAAATAGAATAGGGAAGGTAAGACTAAAGTGTGGAAAACATTTTGAACAGGAACTAACTGCAGAGGCAGCTCAAGTAATAAATGTAGAGACAGGGAACATTATAAATATGAAGAGGAATTTGGAAAGACATGCAGTGAAAAAGTCAGGTTTTTTCATTTCTGACGATCTATAACATGATGTAGAAAGTCTGCAGAAAATAAAATGTTATACTCCTGGGTGACCAGGAAGGTAGTGAGATTTTCAAATAACATTACTTATTATTGTAATAATGCTTAAAGCCTGCAAGTCTGTGCTTTTCATCATACCTATATCATGGCTGGGGCAAATATAAGCAAGAAAGGCAATACAATTGTACAGTTTGAACCTGATCACTAAATAAAACATTTCCTTCATGCTAAAATAGTGCTTACTGCAAAATTAGTACACTGCAGTTTAGACTTGCCCACAGTGTGTCATTATAGGAAAATCTGCCTTACTACTTACTGTGTCAGAAAACAGCTCAATATTTATGAAGGAGTCAAGTAGTTATCATAAGAATAAAGCAATTCTTTTCATTATCAAAGATAATTGCTGAACGATTAGCAGATTTTTTAAACTACATTATAATAAAAATTATGAAATATGTATTTTGTAACAAATTGAAAACATAATATGTATGTAATTTCAGAAAGAACTATGTTAAAGGAAAAAAGCCAAATGTCTATGTGATAAGTTGTCTTGCTGGATTTGTATAATAAAGCCTTAAATGGCTTTGCCCTTGGTGAGACCTGACTCAGCAACAGTCCCCTATATGTCATTGCTTATATCTACAGCTCTAATCAGAACATACATATTTAATAAAATATCATAGTGACATGTTACCTAGAAAGTGATGCAACCAGTAGTATCAGTACTTAGCTAGGTATCTCCTATCCAACATGCAGAAAAGCATTGATTTTGATTTTTTTTATTCCTCTCAGTTTTAAGATATGTTAATCATTTTCCCTTCAAATTTAAAAAAAAAAAAAAAATCAAATCTAGTTCAAAGAAGATTATGCACAGCACTCACAGATCAATATGTGTGTGTAGTTCTGATAGATCAAGACATTTCAGGATAAAAACCATGGAGTCCATCTTGACATCTTAGGAATCCAGTAACATGAAACCTGGTGGTGCATTAATGATCTTGATGGTTCATGATACTCTTTCTCCTTTATATGGTAATTTTATATTTACATGTAACATTTTTATAAACCATATGTAGTAGATCTATATGAGAAAAGGGGTTTCAATTGAAACATTGTTCTATTCAATCAGTAAATCTTAATGTTCTAAGGACCTTCCTGAGCAATTGCAGAATCGCAGAATCACGGAATCACTGCATGGATCCTCCATTGATACAACTGCAGAGAGCAAAAATCCCTAAATGTATAACTTTCACACTCATCTTATAGAACTGTAATGATGTAGAACTTACTTCACATAATCCTTAGGCTTGTGATAGTATTTTCTCCACAGTTTTGATATTTTCTAAGGATATATCAAAAAATAGCTGAAAACAAAGCAAAATGAAGAGATTTTTGCACTTGGTATTTCTTAGCCCATATAGATTTTTGCTGCTTTTCTTTCAAAAATTATTCATTTCTCTTCATTTAAAGTTCTAGCTGTATTGATATTCTAAGTTAAAAGGTTCTGAATTCTTATTTAACCCTTGTGGGGAAAATAAAATCTTTTAGAAACAATTAAGGAAAATAACAATCCCTCTAGGTCACATCTATGGCTCATATTAATGAATTTTAAAAGGCTAACTTTATATCTCCATCCTGATCTATTGACAGGACAGAAAACAAAGAGCCACAGTTACAACACAAAGAGCAATTGCTGAAGTGACAGCTTTATTTATTTGAGTTCAACACATCAGGAGGGATATCTTTCCACTTAGCAAAGCAAGTAATAAGATAAAATGCTTCTTGGTTGAAGTTGTATAATATGGTTTAGATTTTTATATTTATTTATCTGGAAAATGTAAGCAAAACCTTTTATAAATCTCCGGCAAAATTCTAGTTTATGGTGCATAACTGTTCTGTGAAAGACTATTAGACAAATCAAAACTGGTAATGAAACCACATTCCTTCTGCTCAAACTAAAGAAATAGATTATTATTAAAATTCTGAGATTTTGGAAAAAATTGTAGTTCATGTATAACCTTTTTTGCATTAGGTCTTATTATTTGCAAGAGCAATTTATAAATGGAGGTTCAAAAGTAACTTTATTAGTCTTGGTTTTGAAATATGTGTTTCTGCATAAGAAGAATGCTGTTAGATGCTGTCCATTGTCTCAGCTTGTCTAATAAATGCACGTTTACTTCTGAAGTGTATCGCACTGCGGTTTGCCCGGCTAGCTTTTGCGGTCGGTCTTTTCTTTCACCCAGTCACGCAGTGCAACATGGATGGGCCGCTTCAGGAGAGGCTGCGAGAGCTCAGTCCCGAATGGAGCTAAGGCCAGCAGCGTCAGGGTCACGCCGTGCCTTTCCACGGGGTTCATGCAGGCATTAAGCACGTGTGGCAAGATGGAGGGAAGGAGAGAAAGTTCCACGAAGCCACGAGCATAACATAAGTTTAATGAAGGCTGCCAGATGCTTCTCTCGACCTCACTTCCTGTGCGGGGGGTGTTTATCCTGGCACCAGAGGGGGAGGGGAGACACAGGACACCAACCTATCACAGGATGGGACCTGGGCGGGGCAAAGGGAGGTACCCCCTGGGTACCCTGGGGCAGGATTGGACCTGGGAAATGATGGACAGGGAAGGGTGTGGAATAGGAAAAGGGGACAGCCCTATATGGGAGGCAAAGGGGGTGGGGCTTAGGAGATGCCAGGATAGACCCAACTCAGGAAAATGGGGGACACTGGAACAGACCATATATAACACAAAAGTATAAAACTATAACAAACAAGCACAGTACATAGGTACATGGGGGGCAGCGGTAGGAAAGGCTGAATTGCATAGGAAAATACAGAATCCGCACTGCAACAGAAGTGGAATCATAGAACAAATGATAGCATCATTCCCAGAATTTACTATTGAAAATGAGTTTGCCAGTGTTGAAAACAGGTACATGAGTGAAATGGCAGAGTGGTTTTAAAAGTGACACATAGCATACACAGCACAATGGACTAAGGAATTTTTGTGTGCGTGAATGTAACATGATCTCAATTCCTGGCTTTTCCTGGTGGAGAACATTCTCCTCCTGCCTTATCCCTTTGCACAGGAAACTGTTCTCCGGCAGTGCCTGAGATGAGAACCAAAGTTTATAATATGATGGAGAAGAAGAACAATTTTTAACTTGCGGATCATCCATTAGTTACACTTCTTGTAAGTTATTCTTTTCACTTATAGTGAATGCAATTTAGTCTGTCTAGAGCTTTTATTTTTCTCCAAACTTTTATTAAATATTAAACTAATACAGCCGTATAGCAACTGTAAATGATTAAACTGACTATAGTAATTCAAACATCTTATTTTTTTCCTGCTCAATAAAATTCTAACTCTAAAGACTGCTATAATGAATCATGATATATTAGCATTTCAAAACAACAATAATGACAGCAGTGAAAATATTTCACAATTCACTTTTTTTGTAAAACCAGATATGGCTTTAATCTTTATTATAATGTCACCTGCTGCTGCCAATATGCTTAAACATCTTTCATAGTTTTCCCAAATCCTCAAAAATTTTTATTCTTATGCATATCACCTGTGAACATCATTCCCAGCTTCACAGGGGTGTGACATCCAATGCAAAGCAGTAGGTATTTTCTTAACCTGTTTACTGAAGAATTTTATTTGATCTGTCTGTTTTTAATAACTTTCTGAACCAATTGGTTAATTTCAACTAATACCAAATAAAATTACAACAAAAGTTGCAAGAAAATGACCACTTACCTATAAAGACCCAAGATCAGCATCCCTGAAAGGGAGAGGGCAGAAATCTGTTTGCATACTTAAGTTCAGCTGCCTGTCCAAAGGCAGACACAGTCTCATCATATGATTATCTTGAATTTGAGTGCAGACTAACATTGATACATCTGTTTCTTGCCTAGGATGAATAATGCTGAAATATGGAAAGGCGTGTGGAAGGGGAGGGAAAAGGCTTTGACAGAACAGCTGGCTAGGTGAGAAAATACATGAAGTCATAGGTCCTGCTTTCACCATTCAGAAAGAGTCTGAATTTCTTTTCTGCTTTATTTTCACCATTTTAAGTTGGGGTAGAATAAAGGATTCACGTAAAGGAATTCCTTTGTTTGAATGGTTTTTATGCTGAAAACAAACAAAAAAGCCCTCTTGAAGATGACATGTAGTTTGTAACTGCAGGAAAAAAAAAAAATACACATAAAAAGTTCAATCATTAAATGGGAATTTGGCACTTTTGAAAGAGATGAGGGATCAAGCTCCTCACATTCCTAAGTTCAGTAAAATTAATGCCAGGTTTTCTAGAAATACATGATTATTCTTGTAGCCAGAACATTCTGAAACAGCTGCATAGTGTCATACAGCTCAGATTCACCTTCTCTGTCTGAACCAGGGTAAATCATGCTTGTACACACTTATCACAGTCCCGAACAGATCACATGCCTTAAGACTCATCAGGATATGCAAATATAGGCTCGAGGGTTCTGTCAACCCACCCACAGGGTTTCTGCCAGAGTTGGCTAACATGTACTGAGATGGCACATAGGTACAACTGACTCCAGGTGAACACCAGGAACACTCCCCCCCGTGTGAAGGCAGCTACAGTGATAATCACTGTGTCTTACAAAAACTTCTAGTTGTGAAAAATAACAAGTTATTTACTTAACAAGTCAGTGCCAGTTAGATTAGCAAGTTATACTCTTTTAATAATACAGGTACTGTTAATATCCAAAGTTTAGCCAGGATAAGCTCTGATTGAATGGTAATTAAAAATTTATCCATGAAGTTGGCATAAAATATTTTATGTTTAGTTTGGGAACCCAAATGAAGTGCATGGTTTTGTTGCTGAAATGTGCAGTTTATCCCTGTGGAAAAAAATGTTGCTTCTGAACAACATTTCATTTCAGTAAATCTTAGATTTTCAATCTGTTAGAAGCCAAATTTGTGAGGTAAAGACCCATTTGTTCCCCTCAACTCTCAATCAAAAAAAAAAAAAAAATCTAACTAAATTTTACTTTAGGCATTGCAGTGTGTTTTGTAAGGTCCATTTGTTTTCCATATCCATCATCTTACTTTGAACATATACAGATGAACAGACATCCCTAGAACTGTTACAAGTTCACATATGGTCACAGTGCATAAATGAAATAAATTCTCATCTAAAACTAATAAATATTGTCTAGTGATCCTGCAATTTTAACCCATTAGAAAATTCTGTTGAGGTAGAGGAACACGCTGCTTCCAATTCTTACTTAACCCTACATAGAAACAACTGAAATATCTTGAACTTTGCCTCCTTTCAGCAATGAGTGGATTCATCTAAGGACAATTCATTGTTCCTATCATACCTCAAAGGCTGAAAAGTTTTCAACACTCTTTTATGAAGTAGTTTTCAAATGAGCACAATCTCTCCTTTAATTTTCCCTTGCAGAATAATGCAAGGTAAATGGTTGTTTACAAAATAAAGAATTTCCAGTAATCAAAGAAAGAAAAAGTATCAACTACTTAGGAAAATAATTTCTTACTGTTCAGTTAGATCAACTGTAAAAATAGCTACCAATTTCATAAGATAGGAAATAATCTAGAGGAAGATGAATGTAGGATGATAAAGGAATAGAATGAAGATTCAACCAGCCTAGATATAAATCACTAGATTAATTTCAGAATCTTTTCATGGTCTCTTGCATCTAATAAGAAATATAGTGTGCAGAATTAAATCCTAATATAAACTTAAACAAATTTCTGATAAAGTTCAATTACAGACTATGAAAACATGCCTCATTTTATACTTCTGTGTTAACTATTAAGTTGGTGAAGGCACAGCATCATGTTTCCCATGATTTGTATGATGGAAGCATACATCTGGACTGCAACTAGCATTTACACAAACAAAGCCCTATTTTCCAGTGGAATCAATTGCCTAATGGATCATGGAACAAGCCTTATTTGTACTGTGGGTCACTTATTCATCTTTAACATTCATTTGCTTTCCAACTCTGACATATAATGAAAACTCATTGTACCAAACAGCTTTTTTGGATTTATTTAGCAAGAAAGATTTGTTTTTGTCTTAAAATACATCCCAATTGCAAGTATTTGAACTTAACTAGGACTCAAGGAAGACTGGAACAACAGCCAGGGATGGTTTTTACATCCAACTCAGGGATGATTTGGATGTGCAAACATGGAATAAAGACACTCTGGATTCCGAGATGCAGCTCCACTGAAAGGGTTTCCTCTTCTCACACATTCTTACTGACATCTTAGTACTAAAATGCAAAGCAGATGGCTCTATTTGGTAGTTTTACATTTGTGAAATACAACCTGGTATCATTTAAAGTGTTCTAATACTTGCTAAGGTGAGTTTTCAGTATTTGTTAAAGAAAACTGTCCATCATAATAATGTGAGAGTCACTGAGCCCAGGATCAGATACATTGCTTAAAGGAACTAATTAATTAAGCAAGGTTGAATAGAACAGCATGAAACAGTAGAAATATAAAGTGCATTTTTTTCCTCCCTGTTTCTGCACCGTGGTGACTAATGTTTATTAAGTCCCCATAGCGAGATGCTGAGAGATTTTTCCCAAGATCTCATGCTGTTTTAAAAGGAAACAATGGTTTGTGGTAAAATCAACTCATGCTGAGCTACATTAACTGCACCGTGTTATCAGCTGATAATGGTGTTATTAACACATTACCCACTGTGTATATTTGTGAATTAGGATAGTTCCTTCTTAGTGGAATTGGGCCATTTTCTTTGAAATGGCAAGTACTAGGCATTTTGACACCATTTTGGAGAGGTTGAGAATACAGCCCCATTTATTGGGTGGGTTTTGTTTTATTTCAGAGGATCTTTACCCTTTAAACTTCAGGAAGTATGTTTACTTTTACTTCGCTGTCTTGCTTTGAGATTTCATTGAAACTATTAAAAGGGCATAGTTTTACAATGAAAGAAAAATATAAAAATATGTTATGTTGGTGAATGTACTATAAATTTTGAACATTTCAAAAGGTCACCCACTAATACAGCAGTAAGTAATGACTCTTACATTGCATTATGGAAAAGCTGTTGCTGAATTATAGCAATAGGTTTTTTCCTAGTTAGGTAGTACTGGCCAAACTCTGGAGTGTAGCTGAAAGTCGACTTTCTTGCTCATTAGAGGAGAGTTGGAGGTAAACACATTTCCTGTAAATTCAACATAATCAGTAAGTCTACCCAACCACACATTTGTTACACATGACCAAATAAAACAAAATATACTCTTCCTAAAAACAATGAGTCAAAATAAATATTGCTGTTATTTTCATGCTTATTTACTTTTTTCTGAACCTAAGACTATGACATGAATATTTATGTAATCATTATATAAATACAAGGAAGCAAATGGCAGCACAATTATGTGATTAAAAATTACCTTTATTTGTACTTTTCCGTGTAAGAAAAAGTACATACTGCTCAATTTGTAAACATTGGCAAAAACAAAACAATGCTTTTCATCTACAATCATTTCATGAATTGAAATAAGAGGTAAACTAAAGCATTTTTTTTAATATTTGATGGGTAAAAAGTCCAAGGACTAGTATTCCACATAAGGAAATCCTGAAAGAAAAACATTTCTTCTATAGTTCATGAGATAATGGAATTTTAGCTGTCTATTCACAGCTTCATAATTTTTTCTTGAAAATATTTCCAGCTGAAAGTAATTAAATAATTAAATAGTTAAAGGTATATTCTTGCTAGAAGCTGTAGATTTTTAGGACAATCAAAAGGTCACAGATCCTGAATTTTGTTGAGCAAAGGGCGTAAAGACTCAAAATCAAACAACAATACGTGTTGATATAAAGCAGTATTATGTCATCTATATCATATTGTAGAAGTTCTTCACATTTCAGTAACAGAAACGTACAACCATAAACCAAAAATATCTCAAATATGTAACTTAATCACTATCTTCTAAAAGTTTTGTGAATTAGCTGTAACTGATATTAAGTAAATATTGAATTATTTTTCTAGCGCTATTATACATATTCTTCAAGCTCTTGGGTTCCTTCTTTATCCTCTCTGACTAAGCTCCTAATTTGCATCATGGATGTAAAAAATTTTTCATTTGTCAGACCCATTTGTATTTATATTTATTTTTTTAATTTAGCCTTCCACTTTCTATATGCTTGGATAGTAACAATCACAGTGCAACTCATCTCTACATAAGCCTCTAAATGCTTCTACTAGAAAAATAAATAATGAGAGAATATAACTTTCACTGCAGACAATTATATCTAAAGTTTTCTTAAGTTTACCTGGGAGCTCTAAATCTCCTTGGATCTCCTGGACCACCAAAATGGAGATATGAAAACTCTCTTTATACATTCAAGAAAACTTTAGCTGAAATCTTTTTTGTTTCCTTTTTCCAAACCAAAGGGGGTTAGATTTTAATTTGTTTGTTCTTGGTTTTGTTTGTTTTGGTTTTTTTCTCCAGATTATACAATATGAATGCAAGACAAAACCATCTTTCTTTTATGTGCCTTTTTTTATTTTTCCCTGAAGATCTCTGCTGCAGACTATATGCTTTGTGCTAAATATAAACATTTCATCACATGATATTCAGCATTGTGAGTAAAATTCTACGTAGTTTTATAGCCCTTTTCTAGCATATAGCCCTTAAACTATCAAGGACTTTACATTTTTTTCATTCTGTGTAGCAAAGTAGTCCCACTCAAATTCCACTGCTACGTATGAGCACATGTTTAGAGAAAATTCAGAATTACTTTAATAGATAAATATATATATATATATATGCATTGTATGCTTATGTGTTATATACATATATATGATTTATACTAAAAGTAGACCCAGCACCACAACCGATTTCCAGTTTCTATAGTTTGTATTTATTTATTGTATAACATGAAACACCACATTTCTAGTGCTTTCATTGATATTACCACAGTATACACATCACCAAGAAAACACATGGCATCAATGTTCTCTAAGAGGAAGAAAGCCCTCATGAAATATTGGTGCTAAGTCTGACCAAGGGAGAAAAGATATTGTTTTAGAGATAGAGTCTTTTCTGGTTTCTTCTTGTTAGTTTTTCCTCTTCATAATCAAAATAAACCAATGGATATTTTATGCAGCTAAAACAAGCACTGAAGAATTTGCAATAGCTAACTTAGGTTAGCATCAGTTAGATTGTATAAAGTTGTTTTACCTGTGAGAGGCTGTGCATCTGCAAGAGTTTCAAGCAGCAAAGGAATAATCCAGCAACTATTTCAGAGTGAGCTAATGTCCCTCTCGGGTGTCCACCAATTTAAGCTCTTGGGAAAGGTGTTACCTCTTTGCTCTACGCCACTTTGCTAAATGGATTTTAAATAGAATCTTTAGACACTGCCCTTATGACCATTCTTAAAGTTCATAGGCACTGAATACTATACAAAATGATCTTTCAGTTAACATTAAAAGTTGAGTAGGTAATTCAGAGCTGGAATTAGAGTTAGGAAAATAGCCCAAAATGAGAGATTATCAAGGCTAGCACTAATAGAAATGTCTGATGACATCAATCAAAAATAGTTGAAGTCAAGTGGCAATGGTTTCACTAAACAGATATGACTTCACAACATACCTTTGCTTATTCATACATTTTGGTAATCTGGAAAAAAATGTCATTTTTCATGCTAACAAAAAAATAGAGGCCAAAGTAGCACAGGTACAATGCTGGTGGTTTGTTCGATATCTAATTACCCTTTACAGTTTCTTCTTGGAATGCTTTGTATGAAAAGACATTGCCCACTCAGGAAAGGTGGAAGAGGAGTTGAAGAAAATTTTTTATTGCCATCCCTCTTTGCTTTTGTGTTTTCCTCTCCGTTTTCTCTACTCATATCTGACAGGGAACTGGAATGATAAGACAGTGTTTTATGCAAAATTATGCAATAACAGTTTTAATAAGTAGACTGGAATTTTTTTTTTGTTATAAAATATTTATTTCTAAATACATTTATTTGCAATAAAGCAAAGAACAGGAAAAACATATTATGTTTGCAATTGAACCAATATGGTATTGTTTTCTAAATGTATGATGCTAGTTGATTTCACTACTACATTTCCTTATTAATTTATGCAGTTCATTAAGTTTAACTGGCATCTACAGAAAAAATGATCTTACAGTTTGATTTGCAGCAGGGGGAGATGTACTCATAATGAATATCTCAATTGTTCTTTCCCCACATATTTTTAGCTAGGAAGACTGTATTTCTAGATAGATGTCATCTGAGCAACAACAACAACAAAAAAATTCTCTTTGCATTTTTATTAAAATAAAAAAACAGTGAAATTATTAAAAAGCAATTATGTGCTTTAAATTTTAAGTATTTAAAAACTTTTTTCTAGATACAAATTCTGCAATTTTAAAGCTCTTCTGAAATGAAAAATAAATATAATTTTTTTTATTACTATGATGCATACATATCTTGGGGATTGAGGATTGATTGGGAGAAATGGGATTCACTTGTGTAAGAAGGCCAAGTGATTAGGTAGGGGGACTAAGAATTCCTCATATCAGCTAAAGAAAAACAACAACCAATGTGCAACTGGTAAAGTCAAACTATGTATTTAAAGTGCTAGAGAACAAAATTGTCATTTCAGCTGAGTTTCTTTCCTACTATATATTTTTCTTAAAATCACCTGAAAAATTATAGCTAAAGATTAGCTCTGTCTATGTATATATTTCAGTATGACTGCAAACATGACCATTGGGGTGAAGTGTGTCATACAGTAACAAATTACATGATTATTTTATTTGTGTTATTCATAACTGCATTGTGAATGGTTAAATACGTCTTTGTTTTACTAAAGTTTTTTATGAGTACATAATCAAGGTAACAGTAGTTCAGTCAAGCAATGTATGTAGTAATAGGAGAAATCTGACAAAATGAGCATTGTTTTGATATTTAGACACCATGGCAAATAATTCTTGTGTGAGAGTTTCCCCAGAGGTATTGTGAAAGACACCACTTATAAAGTTGAAAAGAGTAAGCATTGGCAAAGCTAATATGCAGCCTCTAAATCATTATATTCTTTGTAGCTAAAGGAAAAAAACAAACAGTAATTTAGGATATTAATTTCTTTTTAAATGAATATTCACTTTTTTTTCTTTAGACATGAAACAACAGGAATAAGATGGTAAAAGAAAGAATGTAGCTTAGGTAAGTTAGGTGGAATTAGGTTTACTTAAAAGTCTGAGACATTATTATTTTATTACAATGTAAATACGTTTTGTCAGAATCAGAGACACTTGATGAGAAGCAGTCTCATGTCGACAAGTGTTACCCCTGAACAGCTCTGAACAGCTGGTGCTTGAATGAAATGGAATCTGGTAATCCTAGGACAGTTCTAGGCAGAAAGAGAAAATGTTCTATAAATGAAAAAAAAAAAAAAATAGTCAAATTTTCATAGCATGAACAAAACACAAATGGCTATTACTGTTAATTCATTTACATTGGTACACTTACTCACAGTCCAAATTTTCTAATTAGTAAAAAAGAAACCTCATTAGCAAAGCTACAGTTAGCAGCTGTTGTATCTTAAGGAAACAAAAATAAAAACAGAACAAAAAATGCCAAATCCATATGAAAGCTAAACTTGCTCTTCATCTGCCAGGTTCAGAGACAATGACCAGTGCTAGATATGGCCCAGTGACTGTGCCAGGTTGTTGGTGTCAAGGTGGGGATGAGGTCAGGCCAGGACTTCAGCCCATAGCTCAGGGTCTCTTTCCTGTCTGGATAAGTGAGATAAGTGGTCCAGTCAGGATGTTAAGGGCCCAGGACTAGTCTCAAATGAAAGCAGTTGGCATAGACAGACCAGCCAGGGTGTCCCTGCTGGTTGTCTCAGAGCCTCCACTGACTCCTATGCTAGATTGTTCTTGCAAAGACACTACTGCACCATCTCTAGGTTGGCCATGAGCCCCAGCAGCCAAATCCACCAAAGGAAGAATCTTTCCATGGCCATTCCCAATATTCCCAGAGACCCCAAGCCAATTCTTTTAGCAAGGCTTCTGAGGTGTTGTGATAAACTGTTGGCATTCTCTCAGGATCTAAGGAATGGGATGTTAATAAAGGGGTTGTCTTCCTCCTCTTTGTCAGGAAAAATATATTTTTGAAAGTGACAGCTTTTATCCTCGCTCTAGGGTCTACTTGGGACCATTTTTGTCTCTTTTCGAAGTGACTTTATCCTTTGCTTTTTCTTTACTTTTCTGTAACTCTGTGTTACATATGACTTTGGCAAATGGTGTCCTGTGCATGCGTTGGATACAGTTGCTTCTTTATGTTACCACTAAAATCTGTTTTACTCAGCTTCCAAGTTTGCGTTATTAACAGAGGAGCTGTTGATATTTTAATAAATCTAATGTGATGTTGTGTACATACTCTAAAGGCCTCTGCTGTCACCCCAGTCCTGTACTCTTAGATGCTCCATGATTATTATAGGGCCATGGGTCACAAATTCTCCGCAGAATAACTAAGTGATGTTCCTATCTATGTATAATTTGTTAACAAAGTTGTTACACACACTCAGGTAAGGCCAAAGTAAACAAAAGTGAATTAATAGCCACTTGATCATTAGATAATGGCTCTTTCAGCTTAACTGATTAAAACAAAGCTCTAAGCAATTCAAGACTGAGTCCAGAAAAGTTAAGCCTCACAGCCCAGCCTGAGGCTCTACAAGGTTAGTAAAAATGCTTATTACCAATGGCAATACTGACTCTGCATGCTACTTTTTTAACTAAAAAGATACATTTAAAAGTTAGAAGTCTTCCTCATATTTTCCAAGTTTAGATAAAATCATTTAACCTGTCATTTACCTTCTGGGAGATTGGTGTCAATGTAATAGTTTTAATACTTCTGGTTTTTTAGGACATGTCTTAGTACCATGACACCGCCTAAACTCAAAACCTGTAAATATGAATGTAACAGTTTACACAGTAAGTAGCACGTGTTGACTATGTTACTTTTTTTTGAAGTGTTTGTTCTTGTTGAAAACAGGACCAGGATGGAAGAAGATAAATGAATTATTAAGTTAGTCAAATAAAAATTAATTATGCAGTAATATGTCTATGATAGATTGGAAATAGGGAAATTCCACTTATCTTGAAGTATTTCTGTACTATATCTAGGACTTGTATGAATCATTAACATTGTTTATCATTGCTACCATCCATGAAGGGTATTTTTCTGATATTTTAAATTTTTCAACATTTGCTTTTAATAAATATGTCACCAACCCATAAAGGCTCCATAAAACCTTTCTCTGTATCCATGGTTGTGTTTAGGACCTATTGTTCCACTGCATTGAAACAATAATGAAAAATCTTTAAAGCCAGTTGTTGGACCCAAACCTACCTAAAAACAGTGGGGTATTCATTTCTATAAGCATAAAAATCACTCCTTTTGATATCAGTATATTCTTCTTTATAATTCAGTTGCATACAAAAACAAGTAAAAAGCAGTAATTCTTTGTAGGACATGTTGAATAATAAACTTTTATTAAGAATCGTGTGTGGATTCAAAAGTTTGTAACTTCAGATGGTGATGGATTAGAGAAAGTGTTTAAATATGCTTACAGCACTTCCAGCTCAAAAATCTGTGATCCAGTGAGACTAAGAAAGTATCCAGGGAAAATACTGCTCCATATTTTTATAGTCTTGTGCTTTCTTCTCTCTCTGCTTTTTGGCTATTATCAGGGAAAAGGTTGGATTGGATATACCTTTGAGCTAAACTAGTACAGCCATCCTACTTTTCTACATTACTTGCCACAAAGGTATGCCTCATTTATAATCATAACTAGTTTTTTTGCCTGAAACTGGACAATGTGGGAATAAAGGGACTCTAAAAAACATCACAAACACTTTCTAGTTCCTTATCAAGTGGCATTTAACACTTGCCTTTGAAAAACAGATCAACACATTTAAAATTTAGATAAAATATCATTTACAATCCTATAATCTCCTAAATTAGAATCGCTACTGACATACTAATCAGTATATCATCCTGTCTCTATGGGCCATCTGGAATTTTCTTCAGATGGAAGACTGCAGATAGAAGATACAAGAGACCCTACAGAAGATGCAATGGGTCTTCGAGAAATAAGACCTATTTCAAAAATTTTGCAAGCAGCTGTTGCCCTCATGCATCCAATTTTTTTTTTTTTTTGACTGGGGAAGGCCATGATATGAAAAATATGAGATAAGACAAAGATGGTAGCAAAAGTGATAAGTGACAGTAACAGGGGGAGTTAAAAAAGGAAAACAGGAATAATGCAAACCCACAAAAAAACCACACCAATCAAAGAAAAAGAATAAAAAAAGTTGGGACAACCAAGAAGTTATCACATTAAAGTCAAAGCTGTCATGATGATAATGTCATTGATAGACTACGATGAAAGTGGATAAAATGAACTTAAGACATTAGAAATCATAAACAGAGTGAAGAGTTAATGCTAGAGTAGCATGAGTACATAAAAGAAGAAAGAATGCAAAACAGGAAGATGATGCAATTTACTCAAAAGATTTTAGAAATTAAAAATAGGCAGGATTTTGGGAACAAGAGTGGAGGCTAGAATCAACTAACAAGGAGAAGTGGAATCATTGGGATGGATAGAATTAGGTAAAGTATTGTGCTGGTGGTCCTGTAGAGCTGCACTGCTGAAAAATAGCATTTAGTTCAAATTGATTACTAATATTCAGTAAGAAAACTCATGTTTGATCCAGGTGTTAAATCTTGTTGCAGGGCAAATCAAGGTTAAGGACTTCAGAAGTGCTATTTTAGTATAATTATTGAATGTTATAGGAACTGGACTGGTTTGTTTTTATGCCTGTGTGAGAAAATAATGTGAAGAAATAAAGGAAAATATGAGTATCATAACATTCATAGAGATTTCATTAAATGTGGTGGCTCTTGAGATGCATAACTTCTCTTTTGTGCCTCATTGTGTATCACATTAAGGAAGTGATGGCTGGAATTAATTTTGTAAATAGATAGGTATCAATGGTCAATAAATTCACTGCTTGACTGTGTATATGCATCTGTGTCATCATTAATATATAATTTTATAAACAAATGATGGCAAATTCTTTCGTCTTTTTACTTGTCTTCTTCTTTTTCCCTGCTTTTCAAATTTGAAGTTTCAAAAGTGATTTTGTTCCAACATATTAGGATAGAGAGGAAACAATCACGTAATATCCAAAATCATTGAATAATTTTCAAGACAGTACCCCTGGAAGTACTCACCCATCAAAGTGTAATATTTAAACACATACCTTACAAAGACGTTCCTTAATGGGATTGCACTACTGCAGGTAAAAATTACTGTAGGTACATTCTGTGACTCCTTTATAGAGCACCTTGAAAATCTTATATCATCTGATAATTTTAGTTATATTCATACTATCTACTCAACAAAAAATGTGTTTAACCAAATAACAGTAAGGCTCTCATGTAGCAAAAATGCCTAAGAATTACATGTCCATGAAGGACAAAAGTATTTCCTGGCAACTCAGGTCACGTATTTGACAATTTGCTTACCCAAAAAACGAAATGTGTATGCAATTTTAAGAAATGAGAATCCAGATGTGCTAGCTTCACATTTAAATTCTACATATGTCAAGTCCTTTTTACAATGATATTGCCCTGTGAATTGTAATTCTGTTTATATTCCTGCAACATGGTTTAAACATAAGTAGTTTTACATGCCTACATGCTTATGTTAAAATTTCTCTGTTTTCAGGTAAAAACACAACCTAATTCTGGAATTATTTCTTTTAGCTAATATTTTCTCAATGTGGGTTTTTCTCTTCTTCATGTTTCTTCATTTAATTTCATGAAAGAATTTGAAACACAATTATATAGTATATTGACTGATATTTCAGTTATAATAATAAAAATTATAAAACTTTCTTTTTCTTCCCCTCTTGAGGTAACTGGTGCCCAAATCCCATTCTCAAACTGAGATCCCTCAGGTTTTACCTGCCACCCACTTCCCTTTGACTTGAAAAAATTTATCTCTGGTAGCAGTACAAACTATATTTTTTGCATCTTTTATTTTTCCCTTCTCATTCCTCTCTTCATAAGGCTCAACTAAGGACCATATATTTGTTATTGTTTAAGACAGAAAGCAGTGTTCAAAGTTGCCTGGCAGCAAGTCTGTAATATTCTCAGTAATTAGGTCATGGGAATTGGGAGACAAGAAATGGATCTTTGCAGCCCAGAGGGAAATCTGCTACAGCCTGACTGATTCCAAAGTTTTGGCATGGAAAACTTGCCATTTGATGATTAGTTTCCAAACCTCTCTTATGTCAAATAGTGTTGTTTGTTCATAAAACATGCTACAATGGTCTCTCCCCAAGGCTCACTAGAACAAACTATGTGACAACAGAAAGTTGCTGGGAGTATCAGTAATTGCAGGCAATACAATTTAACAGGTAACACAGTTTGGAAATTCTTTGCCTAACTGCACTTGTCCCGTTCAGAGAAGTCGAGCAGAAGGCCTGTAATCAATATGTATATGTGTATACACACCACAAATATATGTATATTTAAACATTCTTTATAGTGTATTATTTACACTATAAATCTTGAGAGAGTTGTTTGAAATACAGAATAGATCTGGAAGTTGTACATATGTATTTTATATATTTATATATTAATGTAAGCTTAATGATCTTCCACGCTAAAGAAGTTTCAATATTATAGACATCAGAAAGACAAAAAATAACTTGAAAAGTATTTCAAAGGATTACTTGGGCACAAATTGATTACTTGAATGAGGCATCATTGAACAATTCTTTCAGATTGTTGCACATAACTACATAAAAATACCATATTATATAGTAAATAAGAGCAACAAAAAGCATTTTCACTGCTGGTTTATTCTAAACCAGAGCATTTTCAAGTAATTCAAAATGTCATAAGACTCACCAACTTACAAACATAAACTTAAGAACAAAGTTTAGAACTTTAACTATGTTGCAAATTCGCTTGTATAATTTGTTTCTTTCAAATTTACACAGTAGAAAGTTTTCAAACATTCCTAAATATTTGTTAAGTTTCATATTAATTAGCAGTAGTGTGAGGCAAAGATTCCTGAGTATGAGTACAGAATGATAAAACAAGCCATGAAAATACAGTGATAATATGATAACCAAGACTGAGTAAACTTGGGTGCCACAAGTGTGAATATGAAATAATTTCTACAGCGTCATAGAGTACAGACTGGATATTAGATAATTCTGCTCTCACAAGCTTATCTCAGGCCACTCTGTTACTCTGTCAGCAAGAGATTAGGGTCTGAAACAATACCATCCTGCATAAAGAGTATGAATGATGATGTTAAAAGATGACAAAGATGATTAACCCATGTGCCAAAATTAAAAAAATAATGTCATTAGGAGCTGGAGAACTTGGTTTAAGGTGCTAGGAAACCAAGTAGAAAACAAAGAAGGAACAAACTGCAGCATTAGTGCACATTTTGTTGCAGACCACTAAAAACAGGGGCAAAGGGGGCACAAGTGGCTTCCACCTGTTAATGTGTTAATGTTCTCAGTAAAGGAAGTGATATCTGCTAAGAACTTAATTCTATCCAATTGTATCGTTAAATAAATAATAATAAAATACGATAGTAGTCATAGTATGGTAAAAACTGAAAAGCTTTCATAAGTAATAGCTAAGAATGTTCATGGTGTCTGAAAGCATCACATGCCTCAGCATATTTAAGAACTGATTTCAGCAAAAAGACTATCATAAGAGCCCTCACTGGCCTGCTAAAACAATAAAGAAATATCTCAACTGTTTTAAATTATCTTAACTTTGTCGAAGTAATTGAGGAAATATTAGGTTATGTCTCTTTATTCTGTGTCAGTTCAAGACTATTATTAGATAACTGACAGCATAAATGTAACAGAAATAATTTTAAAAATTAACAGTTTTTATCTTATATACTGATATTATCAGATTGAATTGAAAGAGAAGAAGTAAAGGAAAAAAAAATCCTTTGTGAAATCAAAGATTTATAGTATCACTAAGGTTGCAAAGGACCTCCAAGGTCATTAAGCCCAAGGTCCATCAAGTGCCAGGTCCAGTCATTTCATGAATACTTCCTTGAATACTTCAGTGAATGATGACTCCACCACTTCTCTGGTCAACCTGTTCCAATGCTTAACTACCCATTCAATGAAGAAATTCTTCCTGATGTCCAACCTGAATTTCTCTTGCTGAAGCTTCAAGCCATTTCCTCTTGTCCTGTCACTGGTTGCCTGGGAGAAGAATCCAATTCCCACTTGACAAGTCTCCTTTCTGGTGGTTGTAGGGACTGATAAGATCTTCCCTGATCCTCGTTTTCTCCAGGCTAAACAACCCCAGCTCACTTATCCTCTTATCTAAGCTTCAGTCTTGGATTCTGTCACGATAATGAATGATCCCACACTAATCTGTTAGGTTGTTACAGAGCTAAATGAATCTGGGGAACATTAAATCTCCTCACAGGCTCCCAAACATCATCATAAGATGGAAGGATGGGTCTTGATATATAGGATGCCAGTGTGGATTGTCTGAAAATGAATGTAAAACAAATGATAACACGACCTGGCAAATGATCCTTTTTGTCAAGGAAGCTGTAACAGGAAACCTTACACACTGAGTAAATTATCAGGCTGTAGATATCTCTATTCTACTACAGATGAGTTTTAAAAATGTAATACTATAATGCTGCAACATAGGTCAGTCACAGATATACAACTATTGGAAAATCTTCACTATTTCTGATATATTAACAATTCACATTCATAGTTAACATTTAATATGCAACAAAATTGCTCTTAGATGTATGACTTTGGGAGGATGTAAAATAGATGACTAGGTTTTACAAAACATGAAGTGATTGAATCAAAGTTGTCTGTAATTGTTTAGAAGGCACTTGTATTATGAAGCTAAATTTATAGAAAATATGGCTCAGACAGGCAGGCAAATACAAGAGATTTCCCATGATACTGTGTTTTTGTGGCAAGAATTTGGTAGTGGGGAGGCTACAGGGCTGGTTTCTATCAGAGGCTGCCAGAAGCTGCTCCCATGTCCAACAGAGCCATTGCCACTCATCTCCAAGATGGACCCACCACTGGTCAAGGCCAAGACCATCAGCAATGGTGGTAGTGCCTGGATAATAACATGTTTAAGAGGAGTAACAAAACTGCTGCAAAACAGCTGGAGAGAGGAGTGAGAATATGTGAGAGAAACATCTCTGCAGACACTGAGGACAGTGAAGAAGGAGGGGCAGGAGGTGTTCCAAGGGCTGGAGCTGAGATTCCCCTGCAGCCCATGGTGCAGCCCATGGTGAGACAGCTGTGCCCCTGCAGCCCATGGAGTTCTACCATGGAGCAGAGATCCTCTTGCAGGCTGTGGAGGAACCCATGCCAAGGCAGGGATGTGCTTGAAGGCAACTCTGACCCTGTGGAAAGCCTGCACTGGAGCAGGACCTCCGGCCTGGTGGAGCAGGTTTGCTGGCAGTGCTTGTGACCTCATGGGGGACCCACACTGGTCTGCTCCTGAAGGATTGCACCTGATGGGAGGCAGCCATGCTAGAGCAATTCATCAAGAGCTGCAGCCTGTGGGGACAAACACTGGAGTAGGTCTTGGAGGATTGTCTGCTGTGGGAGGGAACCCTTACTGGAGCAGGAGAAGAGCTGGAGGAGTCCAGAGTCCTCTCCATGAGGAGAAAGGAGTGGCAGCATATGATGACCTAACCAGAACCACCATTCTCCATCCCCTTGTGCTGCTGGGGAGAGGAAAAACAGAATTAAGTTAAGCTCAGAAGGGAGGAGTGGATGGAAGATGTTCTAAGATTCTATTTTATTTCTCATTAGTCTTCTCTGATTTGATTGGTTATAAATTCAAATTATTTCATCAAGTTGAGTGTGTATTTCCCATGTCAATAATCAATGAGTTATTTCTCCCTGTCCTTAGCCCATGACCCTGTCATATTTCCTTGTCCAGCTGAGCAGGGTAGTGATAGAGTAGATTAGGCAGGCAACGGCATCCAGCCAATGTCAAACCACCACACCTGTTCAGAATATTTTGCTTGAATACCAGACCAATTTTTTCTGTTAATGTAACATTAAAAAAGGTGACATCTGATAGGATAGGAAGCAACTTTTTAATTTATGAGATGACTGTTATTTTGTGCACAAAGAAAAATGGTTTATTGCATAAACAAGATCATCAGAATTGTTGTGTAATAAACAGCCTATTATAAGAACTTCTATATTTTAGTATTCTTAGGACATGGTGAACATTAAATAATGAGTTCATGTTTTTAGCATGTTTTAATTAGATAACATCTGGGTGAATATTTTTCATATTCAGATGGATTTTCTTGCTGGTTCACTTATGAGTGAAGATTGATGCTATAAATTTTGGGACATGTAGAAGAAAGTTTATTGTTCAGCTGGTCTAAAATAAGCCGTTGTATTAGATTACTAGTTATCAATTTCCTGATTGTCACCAGTCTAGTGTAAAGTGAAAGTCCCAGAAAAAAACCCAACAGAGTTATACTCTTTTATAACAGAGATAAAAAATCAGAAAGTAACAGAAAACTTTGATGATTCTGTGTCATTGTCTGTGAAGTCTCCATTTTTTTCTGGTTCCCAGCTATTACTGATACATACCTGTTGAAAAAGTAAAAAAAAATCTAGTTTGACATCTTGCAGTAAAATTTCATATAAATATTTGTTTATATTGTTTACATTAACTTATATTCTTCATAGTTTTGCACAGTCCCTTCTTAATTACATACCCCTTACAACATTAACCATGACAATAAAAATAAACAAACAAGGTAACATCTCTGTACTAAGCAGGCAAGGTATCCTCAGCAACAGAATTTCTGGCACAGTATATTTTATCTCAGCTTGCTCATCAGTATTAATTTTGTTACCTAACAGAGACTAGAATGATTTTGCATTAGTTTCTTAGATGTTTCCAAGAGTTCTCGAAGAAGGTTATAAGGAAAAATATACATATGAAAGCAAAAACCAGAAAAGCAGAATAATTAGTAGAAAAAATTTCTGCTGAATAAAGTGAAAATGGTGATGTTTGCAATGCTAATATGTTTTTCACGATTATCGTACAATTCACATGGCACATTTTCTCCTGGGTTATCATTTCCAGAGTGATACTCACTTCTAGGGTAATCACAACATACTTTAGGAGTCAGTTGTTCAAGCAAAATTATTGTGAAAGACCTGTCAGAACTAGTTCTGTCCTCCCTGACATTTTTACCAGAAGTATATAGGGTCTGATTCCAGTTTCTGTAATTACATTAAATATACAGGTTTTCACTGATTCAGTATCTTGAAATTATATTGCTGTCCCACAATTATATATGATAGATTAGACAGGTGTGTTAAAAACTAGATTTCACTAAGTCACTTACTCATGATCCAAAATCTCCTGAATATATTTATCTTGTAAATTCTGCATCTTTCATACACAAATCAGTGTTTCATAATGTAATGCTGAAACATTGTTGATGACAGAATACCTGGTACTTTTATTTAATGATGTCCATTTTTAAACTAAGAAAAGTTAAGTCCCAAGTAAGCTCATGCACAACAAGAAAATGAAACAAAGGAGACATTTTAAAAAACCAACATATTTTCCCATGTAATTATTTATTTTAAAGTTTATTATTTATTTAATCAATATATTCTCAAGCTGTAAACTAAATGTTTATTGCCTTTAACTGATTAGAGAGTTCCAAATGGAATGCAAATGAGTATGACTCCTGTGAAAATCAATATGATTTACCCACACCAATAGCAGCAATTGTCATGAATGTCGTTTATCATCTGTCAGCATAATATACTATACACAAACTGTGAGGTGACACCCTGGCAAAGTTCTTTTTCAGATATAAACTAATGTATTACAAACTGTCAATCTAGGTCACAAAACTAAACATTTGAGGACAAACAAGTATATAAAATATTTATCTGCTGAGATATTTTTATTTTGCATAGTAACGTCCCTATACCCGGTTCTGTTTATTAATATGTTTTGTTTTAAACTAATTTTTATTTTAAACTGTATAATGGAGAAAATAAGTGTAATTTTAGGTCCTTTAAAGTCATTGTCAAAATACCATTTATTTATCAAAACACATATTTCTCATATGCTTATAGGTAACAATAGAAAAAAATAAACGTTTTTATAAATTAAATAAAGTCTTCATTCTTTTAGAAATTAAATATTTTCTTTTTTATTTTAATTATAAAATAATATTGTCAAAATTAACCAATCAAATAAACTATCTCGATGATTTATAGTATATGTAGTGAGCTTTTGCCATTGGTTAGAAATGACATTATTGACAATATTTAGCCTGTGGTACAAGCATAACTGCCACTACACTCACACTTTTAAAGTAATAAATACTTGAAAGGAGATTTTTTTCAAACCTTAAAACTAGTGTACAGTATCCCACAAAATTTAATTTTTTACTTTGTTAGTCTTGAAGCATTTATTGAGAAAACTATATTCTGTAGACTTCTTTCATACCATAATTCTTTTTCTTTTTAAGAGGCATTGAATTGTTTTAATGCAGTTTCTTTTATTGGTTCTATCTGCTATATATCCTTTATACCTGAATAAATAATTTTATAGGCTCCAAAGAATTTAAAAGACCATATATTAACACTACAAGTATAAATTAAAGACTAAGAATAATATAGTCAATGTTCTCATCCCTTCTGAGCATCAGTTTTGAGAGTGAAATTTGTTTTGAGTAGAATAAAAGAATACTTGAGATCTGGACCTTCCTCATTTAGTGCAGGGTCTATTTGCTTCCTTTTCTCTATTTATCCTTTTCCACCAAGGAAAAGCCTTAATTTCACTAACTCGTAAGAAAAGACAACTTTTAACATATTTGACCTAGTCTTTTTTATGAGAGTAGATGTACAAAACTGACTATCAAAACATGGTATCTACCTGTTATGACTTTTTGTTTGGATACTCATACCAAAATAATGGACTTGTTCTCATAAGTTTTCACCATGGTGAAACTATGGTGCCATCAAATTTTCACAGAAAGTGAAAGGGATTTTTCTCAGCTGGCTACCCTATTAGATGAACTTTTTATTATTCCTCCCCATATTCCAAGCTGCATCGGCTCTGACAGGTAGCAGACTCCTGCCAATGATCTTGTGTGTTGCATTCATGTTAGTGCCTAAATCAAGGTTATTGTCTTTTCTATAGCACTTCAAATTGTTCCCACTTTTTCGTCTCGTATTTCCAATATTTTGTTACTTGTAGCAAAAAAAATGCTCTTAAGATTCTTTTATGAGTTGCCATTGCCTTATTTCTTCAATCAGATACCAGCAGATTTTTTTTCTGTATAAGAATAGAGGAATAGACAAGCAAGATAGTGTTCACAATGCCTAGATATCTCATCTACTGAATAGACTGCTAGTAGGTGAAGAAAAAATATTATTTGCACTGACAGTTTCCTGGTGGTGAGTGAAAACAAAATCTCTAGGTGTTGGCAGGATTGGTCTGTTAATTCCCATGTGCAGCTAGCATGTGCCATGTGATGGGCCACAAAGTCATTTGTAGATCAGGGCAGACTCTGTGCAGTGTGTCCACTCTTCTTTACTTCTAAAAAGACAAATGTTTTTCTAGGTTTAGGAAAAACTAAACCTTCTCTGAGGAATACTAAGTCTTACTTTGCTTATGAATGTCAAAAGCAGAAGTAAAGCACAGAATAATTGTTATGTGAAAAAAAAAATCTCATTGACTATAAAATCTTTTGTATTTCTTAAGAACAACCTTACCCAGGTTTGCCTGGGTTTCATCTGGAATTCTGCTGTGGGGTTGCTTAAAATTAATCAAGTCTAAAATGTCTTGAGAAAGGTTAATGATTCAAATAATAACAATCAAAAATTTAAAAATCCAAAGAAAATTTCTGACCAGCTTTATTCTTGAATGCCCAGGAGAGTTGTTTATTTCTCCAAGAGTGTTTTAGCCATGCAAAATCTGATGTTAATGGGAAAGACACAAGAGATAGTGCCCTAATGCAATTGTTTTACTGATTCATTATTAATTTATACTTGCTTGTCTGTTTGGGGTTAAAATTCAGGAATTATGCCAACATTTTATATCTACATTCATTTTGTTTAGTGAATGCCCCTTGAAAAGAGACTTTGGGCAGGAATTCTAATGGAAAATTATGCTTTGGCACAGACTCACCCTTCTTTCATTGATACTGATCGGGAAAGCAATTCTTACTTTTTTCTAACCAGAGCATTTCTTCCAAATTTTATCTTTACCTGCTCATGTGGTGTAAATCTTGTTATTCAGTCTTCCTAAATGAATATTTTAAAATCTTTTTATAATTTTTTATCTTTTTTTTTTTTTCTACATCCATAGCTATGTCATCATGATTTCACATATCACCCTGGATCCCAAGAGATATGACAGTTTAGAACAGTTAATGATCTGTTTCATAATTATCAGGAGCTGGATACTGTGTATATTGGCACACTGCAATAAATTTAAATACCCAGAAGCTAACAAGCCCATATGTTTGAGTTTTCTATTTAGAGGTGTATCATGGTGGAATTTCTTACATTTCCTAATTTATCTCAAAGTTGTGATTTTATAGGAAGATTAGAAACAATGCATTTAACCTTCTCTCAGCATGTTCACTTCAGTCCTTCATCTGGTCTCCACACCTTCATCACTTGCCCTCTTCTGAGTTTGCAAAGAGGGTGGCCCCCTGAGTGGGGAAGATGTTGCACAGCTTTAGCACATGTTTGTGAATCTTGGTGGGGCTGGGCACTGAGCACAGGCAGGCAGCTGTGAGTTCACAGAAATGAATTGCACATAAGTCAGATGTAGAGATTCGAGTGCATTGCAAACTCGATGCTTGTAAACTCAAAGCATTGAAGACTGCATTTGTTGGTTTGGATCTGCTGACGCAGGAACAGCTAGGGAAGATGAATAGGAGTGTAAATAATCAGAGACAGAGTTTGGTTTTCATCATGAAGTTTCCTCTGCCTGAGTAGTTGTAATATGTTCTTTTTGGGGGAAATAATAACAAAGCATAGTGTCTGCTCCCAGCTCTCCTCTCTGTCTTAATAAAACCTCTACCACTAATATTCTTCCCCAGTATTTGCATAATTTCTTTTTTAAATCTCAGAAGTATACTAGTGCTGGTAAATATGCTAGCTGCAATCACTGCATACCAAGGACAAAATTGTGTAAGTGTGCTAATTAGAAATCCAAGACATTCAGAATGCTTTACATGTGAGGTAAGACTTTCTCCCCACAGAATTAACTCTATTATCCAGTTAAGTAGAAGGGAGATTTATTTGGATCTACATAGACAAAACAATTTTCAACTTTTAACATCTTCACACACGTACTGAAAGCAGGTTTAGTGTAGCGTGTGAACTACATAATGAGATATAGTGAGGTTTTTATCCAATAAATAAATAAAATAACCAAGAAACTATTTAAAAGTTCAATGAATGTCACCTTATGTCTATACATCTACCATGATTTATGTTGTGTTAGAGAAAAAAAAATGCTGATCATGAAATATAACTCCCTGTTCATACCATACAAAGTAATAAAAAATGCAAAATACTTAATTTCATTAATATTAGCATATATAATGAGAAAAAACCGACAGCTGTTAAGAAATTCTTTGTTCTAGGAGATACTTTTGTCTATTACTTCCTCATTCTATTGTTTTAATGGAAAAAATATTCTAATTTTTTTTTATTCTAGATTGAAATGTACTGCTGGTTAAGCTTATAATTAGTCTTCCTTTTGCTATCAAAATCATAGCACAGCAAACTGACTAAAACTTACGTTTTGGTTTTTTTTCCAATACTGAAGAGAAAAGCCTATGCCGAATCTGATTAAATTAGATAAAACCAAAATAAATAAGTGGTAAATATATGATGCTAGACAATAGCCTCCAGATAGTTTGAATTTAACCAGTTTCTTAGTTCATTATTACAGAGATTTACATTCACTTTATGTTTTATTTTTATATGTGCTAACATTTTATTTGTCCTGGCTGGTTTATATTGATAAGATTAAAGTCATTGTGTCCGCCCTGTAAAGATGTAGGAAACCCAAAGGGTATGTGAATCCCTGGGTTGTAGTGATATCTGGTTTGAGTTAGAGTATTGGGGGAGTAATTTACTCACTAGTAAAGAGAAACAAGAGATAGGAAATGTAATAAGTAAATACACATAACAAGCCAGGAGATAACAGCGAGCATAACAAAGATAAGAGCTCCCATGCCACCAATGGCTGAGCCACTGACACGGCTGCTCAAGTGTCACCATGAAGAAGCTCAAACATAACATTGTAACTGATAGGAAGGGGGAATCTAGATTACCATGGGACTCTTGGGAATGAATAAACTTTTTATGGGATATATCAGGGGCCTGGTGGATTATCCAAAACTTTGTAGGGAATGTTTTAAAAGGAATGTGGAAACGTGCAAAACAACCGTGGAGTTCTTAGAGGAAAAACCAAAAGTGTGGAAATGGAGGGAGAAATTTGGATCAGGGAGCAATAGAGAAGTGGGGAGAGGGGAATAAAATATTGCATTTAATCAGGATGCTGACAGTACATTTTTTTGGCCAAGCACAATGCCAGTAATATTAAACTTACAGGTTCTGTAAAGGTCATTAAGCCTTCTTCCTATTTTCTATGTGATTTAGCCCCTATTTTTTCTGTGGTTTAGTTCACTATTCTGTGTGTGGGTATGTGAACTTCAAGGTGGACTCACTGGTATGTAGCAGACCACACTTGAACTCAGGCTGCAGGGGAATGCCTGCTCAGGTGCATGGAGCATGTCCTTCTCCTTCTCTGACTGTAGTGTTCCCTCTGATGCTTCTCACCCTTCTGTTCTGTCTGCTTCTGCCTGTCTGGCATTTTCTGCCCTGTCTCAGACACGTTTCCACTGAGGTGCCATCAGCTAGTCTGAGGGGCTCAGCTGTGCCCTGTGGTGTGGCCACTGGAATGGGCTGGAGCCGGCTGTGTCCATCATAGGGCAGCCCCAGCCTCTTCTCCCTGAGGAGCCCCTCAGCTGCAGCTGCCAGCACCTTGCTATGTATTGCCAGTTTATAGCAGGTAAATACGAATCTCATTCCTGAATCAGATGCCTCATGTATTGGAATAACTGAACATTTTTCAAGGAAAGCTGCAGCCTTTTAACTAAGACATATAATGAAAGTGTGTCTAACATAACTTACGTAGTGCTGCATGAAACATAGAGGCATTTCAAAACAATATTTAAAAGGCTTATTCTGTGTTCACATTTAAAAGATAATTCGTGAGTAAAATAGTCACATTGCAAGATATAAGTTATTTGTAAAGTACTATGTGATTTTATCCATAGGGACGAAAAGGCTTTTACATGTTCATGCTTGGGAATTTCCAGTCAAGAAGAAATGTAGCTGTGCTCTCATTTCTCAAAAGTGAGAGCCTGATGGCTGTTATCTTTCCCCTTCTAGCTTGGGACAAAATCAAAACAAGGAGATGCTCAACATATCCTGCTCTAAGTTCCCCTTTCTCCCAAAAGGAATTCACATCACAGTGTACCTCATGTCCAAGATAAAATATTGAGATGCCATATGATAGAAGAAAGTATTTTGATGCCACAAAGTATTTTCAAAGTCCTTTATGAATGGTTAAGTAGGCAGTATCTCTTTTTGAGCTAACTAAAAAGTGAAGGGAAAAAGAAAGCATTTGTTTCCCAAAGATAAGCACCTACCTGTAGCTCCAAATAAGACCCATGAGATTATGGTTCCAGATACAAAGCACTCTAAGATTTAGTTGCTGAGTTATTCCACAGAAACTGAAAGGCTGATTCAGTTCGTCTCCTTAAAAAAAAAAAAAAAAAAAAGTCTACATTAGTGCACTTGTGTAACTAGTGTAAATAGGGAACTATAGGTAACTAGTAGTAAATAGGGAAACATGCCTCCTGTGTCTCTGCAGCCTTCACTGCAGCTCACCCCCTCTGGGGCAGTGCTGTGGTTGCCCACACATGTGGAGAGGTCCTCTGGGCTTCTCAAGCTTTCTTTGCCACTGCATTGCCAAGAGTGGAAAGAGTGGAGAGCCTATGATGACACAAGCAGGATGAATTTATCTCTAGAATTAGAAGGTAATTGAGCTTCTTTTACTCATTTCTGTTGAGTAGAATAACCTTGTCACCACAGGCCATGGGTGTGCAAAGTCAATATTTTCACTACTATACTATTGTACATTTTAAAGAATATTTTGGAATATTTTTACATTTACAACTCAACAATTTATTTTCTTTTCTCATTTATTTCTAACGAAGCCATCAAAAGAAAAGACTTACTTTTTCTTTTAAAGAAAACTTTGGATTTTCTTGAGTAACATTAATAGGATATTATCTGTAAAGTAGTGTAAAAGTAAACACTATGCATAGTCATAAATTACATCAAAAAGTTCTTAAGCCACTATTTTATAAGCCTACTTTTAAAAATTATTTTTTCTCAGGTGACAGAGAGCAATTGTGTAGAAATGTTCATTCAGTACAAGTTATCTTTAACACTCATCAATATTCTTTAAAAACATCAGAGTTAACCAGAACTTTGAAGAAAGTCAACACGATAAAAAAGGAATATTCACGCACCTGGTTAAGGAATGTGATAACTGAAACAGAATGCCTACAAAATACAGAAGAGCCTGGAATTTTCTTTTTTAAGTTGATTGATAAGTTAGTAATATTTTAAATTCTGAATAAAAAAAAGCATACTTTATTTAGGTTTACAACCTTTGAAATGATATAATTATGAAAATAAAGATTCATGTCACTAATATTAAAGCAGTAAGCAACCAAAAGCTAGGACTTCCTCTTTCTGCCTGTCTTATAAATGTGGCTCTCACTAATGACATCTCATAAATAAATGATTATTTTTATGTTAAAAATTGTTATTTTCAGTTACTCATTCAAAACTGAGTATTACATTTTGCAGGAGATTTTCACAGTCCTTAAGTGACTGCCCTGCTGGGATGCGTTACCCTTGACATTCACCTGTCTAATTATTTGCTGGAAATGTACACAAAGAGTCAAAATATTTGGGTTTTTGCAGGAGATCAGTAGACTTTTCTTTTTTTTTTTGTAATATTTCAGCCTAAAATTTGCAAGTTTTAATTTCTTAGCTAACATGCTTGATACAGTAAGTCACACCAGATTACAATGATGTGATAGAGGGAAATAATAAGGTAAGAGACAGGTGATACAACATTTCTTTCCATTCCAAACAATGGATCTTGGCTGATATGTAAGGTTGTACATCCAGAATTTATGAAATGGTTTGGAAGATCCTTATGACAGTGAATTCGAACACAAAATGTCAAATACATAAAATGTGAGGAAAATATATAAAGTCTGATGACTAAATACAACCTTTCAAAGGTGAATTAAAAAGAAGTATATAAGTATGACACTTTTGTCAGTCTAAATACCTCCCAGCTACCTACATTTAAATCTGATAAAACTTATGTATAAATGCATAACAGTTAATAAAAGAATATGCAATGAAAAGATTAATGGAAGGCCTACTGGTATAATGAAAGGTAACTTGAGAACTTTACAACAAACTTAATATCTTTAAAGCAAATTTTACTCCTTCATTGAAATGACATTTATTTCCTTTTTCTGATCTCTCTAGGTAAATAAATTATATTTATAGCAGTTTTGTTAAATATAACATGCATAATAAAAAACACAGGAAAAATTTAATTTATATTAAAAGAAAGGAAAAATTAATAGCAAAGCCTAAAAAAAATCCATTTAAATGTTTGTATTTCATGGCTGTCATTACATCTGCCTTGTTTTAAAAGACTATTGCAAATGTACAGATACTGAGTTCTTTTGTTTGTTGCTTTATAATTTGTCAGTCTTACATATTTTTCTGTTTGCCTCTTTTTTATGTTGGAGATAATTTAAGAGTTATGTGTTCTCTCTGAGGACATGTACTGTCTTGGGCCACGACTCTGCCCTGATACAAAGCCACATCTGATGCAGGAGTTTCCAGATGCACTGAAATTACAGTTCATGTATGTTGTCCTGTGTGCTGTGACACCAACATGCAAGACTTGCTGTATAAAATTCTCCAAGAAAAGAAGCTGTGTGCTCAAGTCCTATTGAAGTCAGTGACTTCAATGATTGACTTCAGTAATCAGATGATTACTCAAGACCCTGTGACTGAGACAAATGCAAGGTACATCTCTTTTTAAAAATCTGTTACACAGTGTCAACAATATTTTATCTACATTCATTTCAATTTTTGTAAAATTCACACCTGAAAGTGAATTCTAATACAGATTAGCTACATATGGATTTTAACTGAAGTTGAAAAATTTTGATGGAGTATCCATTTAGCAGCACTGTAGTAGATATACATGTCACAGTCAGGCAAATATTTATCTGCAAAAAGAAATTCTCAGGAGAAAAGTTAGCAAGTGAATTTTCAGTGTTTAACTCCTTTTTAAAACAGATTTTCCTCCCCTTTCATTCTCAATAAATAGATTTCAAGGCAAAACATTAATTTCAAAATTTTGACAAATGTCTCTCTTTTCATCTTCCAGTTTTCTTTAGTTATAGCATAATTGCAATGTTCAGACAGCACAAAGAAATAAAATCTAGCTGAAAAATTGAGTAGCTAAATTGGAGGTTACAAGTTCCTCTCTAAAATAGGACAAAAATCTGAATAGATAAATGGATAAACAGTGGATAAACTTGCTAATTTTCAAGGATGGTTCCACCACCGTTTAAGTACTGTAGTATTTTTTCTTTATACTATTAACTCATGTATTACCAGCTCTTTATGATAATAAAATGGTCAGTTCTTTAATTTCAGAATATAGTGATATTTTATTGTTATACTTACTTTTCCTTGAGTAATGAGTCTAATTATCCAGATAGTGTATGTATAGACTACTTGTGTATTTTACAGGTTCAAGCTATTTCTTATTCTAGTATGTTTTTTTAATTGTATTGCATATAATTATTATGTAGCCAATATACAGTTATATTAGTGACTGTGTGCAGGTTGGGGAAGGTTATCCTCCCCATCTACTCTGCCCTAAGGAGGCCACATCTGAAGTGTTGTGTCCAGCTCTGAATTCCTCACTCCAAGAAAGACAAGGAACTACAGGATAAGGGGATTTGTGGGACTGTAGCATCTCTCTCAGGAAAAAAAGACTGAGAAAGCTGTTCTTGTTTAGCCTGAAGAAGAGACAATTGAGACTAGATATTATCAATGCTAAGAAATATCTTAAGGACGGGTGTCAAGAAGGTGGGGCCAAACTCTTTTCATGGCACTCCTGCCCAGTGGCAGGACAAGGGGCAAGAGGCACAAACAGAAACACGGGAAGTTCCATATAAATATGAGGAAAAATGTCTTTATATTGAGGGTGACAGAGCACTGGAAGAGGCTGCCCATAGAGGTTGTGGAGTCTTCTTCTCTGGAGATATCTAAAACAAGACTGGATGTGATTCCCTACAATCTGCTCGAGGTGTATCTGCTTTACTGGGGGGTTGGATTACATTGTCTCCTGAGGCCACTTCCATCTGCAACCATTCTTTCATTCTATGATTCCATGATAAATGAAAACCAAATTGTTTTCATTTGTAATTTATCAGACCTAGCGAGTCAATAACCTTGGGTAGTGTAAAGCAAAAAAATCTTGTAGAAGAGTAGGAATAACAGTTTTACTTAGATTAAAAAACCACACACTTTAAAGGATTAGATGCTTCATAACATTTTGCACAGGGCATATATTTTTTAATTCCATTCTTTTGTGTAAAACAGTAAAAAATTCTCTATTTCAGTTTCTTATTCCAACTTTTAAATATCACTGAGCTCTTCAACTACTTACCTGCTGTTCTAAAATATCTGGAGTCAGTCTTGCTGTCAAGACTGTTCATGCATTTTATATTAATAGCCACTGAACAAAACCAGAAATGACCCTGGGACTCCCAAAACTAGTGAATAATTTATTTATTTTAAATAACTAATTTAAATAAAACTGAGAATCAGCAGAATGGATTTACTTTTACTTACAGAAAGGAAAATGTAAAAGGATAAAATAGAGAAAATGCTAATACTAATGTCAGTTGGAGTAAGATAAGGACATATAAAAACTATGCCCGGGAGAGAGACTACTGGGAGAGGAACAGCTCATAAAAGCATTTATTAAATTGAAAGTATTCAGTACAGGAAAAAAAAAAAAGGACCAAATGTAAGTAATTAATCATTGCAGGGGCAACAGAACCATGAACATTGCATTTAGCAAAACATCATGACTGAAAAACCATATTAAAGTATATTTTGTGTCTATAAATAAAAGAAAAGTAAGAACATCAATGTGTTATAATCTGTAATGAAATATGAACAGGTAAAATAGATAAAACAGAATATATTTGAATCAGGACTTCTCTGAGCCAGTGTGGTGGATTGACTTTGGGTGGCCACCAGATGTATATCATAATCCTCTATCACCCCCCTTCTCAGTAGGATGCAGAGGAAGAAAATAAAAAAAAATAATAAGCACTCCTATTTCTAGTCCTAAATTAATTTTTTTAAAGTGTTAACTGGCATTCCTGATTCTAGTTCCTAAATTAAGTATTTAATTGAATCTCTAATATTTTTCAATGTGAACACTTCTGATTAGCAAGATTTTTTGGGCTGATGTGAGAATTTATTTATAAGTTTCTTATGTACTACCAGCTGACATACATTTGTTTGAATTTCCCTTTTAAATAGAACTTGTAGGCAAAATATTATATTATAAAATGATATGGTTTCCTGACAACCAGCATTAGTAAGTTCATTGTTTTCAAGACAAAAATATGACTAAAAAATTCCAGGCTAGAATTAAGAAAATTAGATGCTACAAATTTAGATAAAATAAATTCTAGAAAGATATTAAGCAACATAATGTTCAGGTGTTCCACAGTCTTTCCTCCTGATAAGTTTTTAATTAGAGTGTCATCTCTATCAGGTTTGAAGCATACCCTGCGGAGGCTGGTCTTACAGCACTCAGCGCAGCAGACACTGAGGTTTGAATGTCATCTCAGTATTTCCCCATGCAGAGAGGTGGGAATGCTGAGGAGTCTGTGAGCCAGCATTTGCAAAGCTTACAAACTTCATTTGTTGCAAGCTGGCTTTGAGTGTCATGGGAGTCAGAATGTTGTACACTTACAGGTTGGCCAACACCATTCCCCTGCACAGTCCCAGAATAGACTGGAAATGACAGTGTGTTGGGACAATCATGAAAATACCAATTTTATTGAATAACTTTTAGACCTAAATAATCTGAAAAGTGTTTCCAGAATACCTCTTTGAAGCAGGCACAACTGTTAAAGTATGAATTACATATTGTAATGCTTCATTAGTTGTATTCTTAAGTAAAGAATAAGTTCCTGAGAAGAAATATATGAAATTCATGTAGCGTGTTTAAACTATATTAAATATCACAAAATCATGGCACTGCAAAGGTTAATAAAATAAATTAGGATTGTTTAAATCCTGTTTTTCAGTGAACCACAGCTTCTCAAAATTCTCAATCATGAAGGTTCATCAGAATGATAAATTGTTCATGGTTATGTCAGCATGGGGCATTATGCAAGGAAACACAATGTTCTTTTTTAATGGTGTGTAACAACAGGTTATCCCAAGAAAGATGCATCAAGTCAAATAATTTTAAAAATTCATGGTTCACTGAAACTAGTGGTTAAAAATATACCCATTTCCTTTCATAAAAAACTGAAGGAGTTTAATTTTAAAACATTATTTTTTTTCTTATCTCTCCCAGTAGAAATTTTCTGCATTGGATTAGGAAATTCAGTATTTTATCTCTGTTTGTTCATATTTCACAGACTTTTTTATTAGTTTGGTCTGCTTTATCTTTCAGGATTTCATGCTGATTAAAGAAAGCTCTATGTGAGTATTTTTACATCCTATTAAGTCTGATTTTGAATGGTTTTTGAATCATTCAATCAAGAATATTTGGCACCTGGAATATGGATGGCTTAGTATATATCTAACCATAAGGGGATATTCCATTGACCATACAATATAAATGTCAAGCAATTAATAAAGGATTGTACATAAAGAGACACATTTTCATGGAAGAATGAATTTGCTTGTTCAACAATTCAATTTCAATACATTTCTGAACTACTTTCTATGATGTAACCTGTTTGTTTTTAAGTCTATCTAAAGAAGAAGGGGAAGATAAGAAGTCTTAGTTAATGTAGCATACCCTTCAAGGATTATCTAATACATTATAATAGTATAACTAGTCATATATCCTTTAACAATGTGTCTTTACATGTGAGCTCCAAGTGTGTTTATCCTCCAAGAACAAAGAGCTGAGTGAGCAAAGTGCTCAGCAGAAGCAAATATATCCAACCTTAGCATTATTTGCTAACATTAGTTAGTGATAAGTGCTGTGTGAACAATTTTTCCCACTTATGTGGAGCATGGACTGAACACGATCCTGTCTGCCTATGAAATTTAACAGTTACCACCACTACATGTCATTACTCTTTGGAGGCTTTCTGTCAGCCACAGACATCTGTTCTTTAAAAGAATGTAACAGTAGGGCATGTTCATCAGTTACAAGGAGGAAAAGAAGAATGAACTTGATGATATTTGCTCATAAATTTCACAGATACTTTTCACAGCAGAATAATAAGATTTCAGAGTGCTGCTTGCTATTGTACATAACAGAGATTTTCTTGAATGTGGATTCTTCTATATATTTTTTTCTTTCTATTCTCTTTGAATCTATTCTTTGTTCTCACAGACACATCTTCCATCATCCTACTCAAATGGGAAGTCCGGTTAAATGGTTTTAATTACATTTACACTATGTGGCTCTTCATAACTCATTGTTCCTTAGTGTATAGCCTTCATTATGTAATGCACCTCTATAAAAAAGAGATAAAATTAGAAAAAAATAAGAGACAAAATGAGTTCTTTGTAATGAAAGGGAAAGATAAAAAGAATATTTTATGAATGTATTATACAACAAAGAAAAATATATGGGTTAATTACTTATAGGAAAGAGAACAAATTATGATTTAAACAAAGGAGGTTTAAGTGGAATTTCCTTCAGTCTTTATGAGTTTAATTGTGTCCAAACACATTACAACACTAATCTTAGTACAGAAATAGGACTGTAGGCCAGAATATGGAAAGAAGACACTGAGGAATACTTTACTTCACGTCTGCAGTGTTTGATGAACTGAGGAACTAAAGAAATCCACACTACATTAAAAATGTTGAAGTAATCAGAATTCTAGTGGTGCCTGAGCCTTTCATTCTGAAATTCACATTTAAAATTGGAAGGAGACAAAAATAAATACAAGAGAAGAAAAAAAGAAAAAAATAGAGTAGTGTTTTCTATCTGTGGAACAGAGAACTATTTAATTATTAATAATTAAATTAATTACTAATATTATATAATAAGTAGAAGTGGTAAAAAACACCTTGTATTGATCAAAAACATGTCATATCAATCCAGTTTCTTTTTTGTTATCTAACAGTGGAGTGAGTAAGGGGAAAGAAAAGACTACAATATTTACCAAGGCCATAATAAGATACGCACTCTCATGAGCAACTTCACAAAGTATGTTTCACATTTTATTGGTACAAAATTGGTGTACAGTTGGATGAAAACCTACATTTAGTATTTAGTATTATTGATTCACTGTCTGTTGGAAGAATTTCAAGTGAGGAACTTTTTTCTGATTTTATTTAATATTTTAGTTCATGATTTAGTAGTTGATATATAATTATGTGTACAGATGGTGTTAGATAGAAGGGGTTATGAGTGCTTTGGAGGATCAGAATTCAGTGTGATTTGGAGAAAATGGAAAACTGACCTGAAATCATCAATAAAAACAAAGTATAAATGTCACAATTAAGATGCATAAATAAAAAGAGTACAAATATGAAATGAAATGGTCTAGGCAATAATGCTGCTTAAAAAAATGTACAACGGCAGTGAGGGCACAAATTAGATAAGATTTCATGTATGGCTGAGGCAAACAAAAAGCAGTTACATTCCAAGATTCACTTAGACTTGAAAAGTATTTTGCATCACATGTGGAGAGCAACATTTCTGTTTGCATTTGGTCACTGGCTCTGTCCAGAAAGGAATTATTATTTGTGTTGGGCATATCACATGTGTTCTAAATAAGCAAATGGGAGTGTCTGGAAGAAAGGAGGATGTATAAATTGAGATAAAAATTGTATTATAAGAATAACCTTCCTAAATCATAGAATCATAGAACAGTTTGGCCTGGAAGGGAGTTCAAAAATCATCTCGTTCCAACCCCACTGCCAATCCAAGATATCTTCATTAGACCAAATTTCTCAAAGCCCCATCCAGCCTGGGAGTGAACACTTCCAGAGATGAGGCATACAGTTTCTCTGGGCTAACTGTTCCAATGGCTTACCAACCACATAGTAAAGAATTTATTTCTAATATATAATCTCAATCTACTCAGTTTAAAGCCATTCCCCCTTACCCTACTCCTACATGCCCTTGTAGAGCAGTCCCACTCCAAATTTCTTACAGGCTTCCTTTAGGTACTGGAAGGCTTCAAATAGGTCACCCTGGATCCTTCACCTCTCCAGGTTCAACAACCTCAACTTTCTCAGCCCGAGCTCATAGGAAACATGATCTCTGCCTCTCTCTAATCAATTTGGTAACCCTCTCTGGACTTGCTCCAAGGATTGATGTTCTTCCTGTGCTTGGGACCCCAGATCCAAGGGCAGTACTGTGGGTGGGGTCTCATCTGAGAGGAGCAGAGAGACAGAATCACTTCCCTTGGCCTGCAGGTCACATTTCTTTTGATGCAGCCCAGGACCAACTGGTTTTCTGGGCTGCAGCAGCACAATGTCAGCTCATGTCCAGCCTCTCATCCACCAGCACCCTCAAGCCCTTCAAGGCAGGGCTGTCCTCAGTGTGCTCATTCCCCAAGTTGTATTGATACCAGGGGTTACCCTGACCGAGTTCCTGGGTCTTGCACTTTGCTTTGCTGTAATGTAAGTTGTCCTTACAAAGGAGATATCTTTGCAGAAAGAGATACCAGCTTGCTAGCTTGCTAAATGAAAAAAAAAACAACCAAAAAAACAAACCAAAAACATTTCAGTTTAATAGTAAGAGGAAATGGTCTAATTGTACTTGTCCAGAGTTCAATGGGCTACATGACATTGCAGAGAAATATTCTTAAACAGGACTTTAAGGGAAGATTAATTGGATGCTCTCAAGGCTGATTCTGAATATAAGCAAGCTCACTTTAGTGAAGAGGGATTGACCACATGAGTTTTTGGGGTCATCCCTAGAGGTCTCTTCTTCTAATTCTGTAATAAAATTATATTTACTGTTTTAGTACTTCATAACACTTGGGAGGCTAAATAATTGCACAGAAACCCTGTTGTGGGACACTTAACTTTTATTAATGTGATTTATAACTATATCTACCTACAGAAATATTCCTTGATGTAAAAAAATTAGAATTTTTTTTCCTTTATTTTAATTGTTAGTAGTATTTTGTTCCTCCAAATTCTTTGGAATTTGTAGCTCTAAGATCCTTTGGTACTTCTATGTGTTTTGCAATATTGTGTTGTTAAAAGTCGTTAGTTGATTTAGAGATAAAAGGTGAGAAAATAAACAAAATTTTAACCTACGAGTTAATTCAACTGCTAGTCATTTTGAAAACCAAAAACTTTCAGTTTAAATCAATTATTTCCTATCTTAGTTTTGAATTGTTGTTTTTTTTTTTTTTTAATGTATCTGAATAAAATGAATTCATTTGTTTTTATACAGAACCTAGCTCTTGTTATAGGTATTTTAGATAATTCTATTCTTTTTACATAGTTGTTTATTATGTCCTACTGTAAATGACACAAAAATATTTGTAATCTGTTTATTTTTGGTGTGTTAACTACTCACTGATGAATAGGTAAATTATTTTAAGGGGAATACCTTCAGGAGTATACATTATTTCAATTTACCAATGATCAATACTGGAAATAACTAACAGACTATAAAATAATGTATTCTTTAAACTAGAAATATTTTCTTCCATTTAATGATTTGTTAGATTGTGGAGGCCAGACAACTGACAGAGGCAGGAGGTATGTTATTATAGGGAGAGAACAAACCCCCTGACAGCACAGCTTTGACGCTGTTACTCATCACACAATCCACAGCTTATGTTAAATGAGTGACTAGTTAAATGTTCCCTAGGGAACTCTGAATATTGCAGGCTTCCTTGGCAACCAGAAGTGCCTACAGAGAGCCCTGCCCATCACATTTTATAGTCTTTCTCTTTTCACATCATCTCGTTGCTCTGAAGCCCCAGTGCAGTGCTCTTCCTGCAGGGGCGTTCTGCAGCTCACAGATATTACAGGGTATTTTGCAGATCACTTCTGTCTTCCCCCTTCCATTCCAGTCTACTGGACTGTTTTAATTCACAAACTTCACATGAAATCTTCATCTTAATGTGACTAATACTGCTAAAAATGGAAAAGAGAGATTTTACATGTGTTGTGTGATTCTGTCATTGATGGGAAAGGCTAAGGCTAGTTCCATACAAATGTCTAATTGCCATTTTGCCCTTTTAATACCTTGAAAACTGTTCAGAACTTCTGCTGTTTGACTTGATGGACGGCTTTGTGATTCAGAACTTCAAAGATATTAATTTTTAATTAATTTTAATTTTTTAAAATTAAATAATAATTGTGCAGATTGTTTAAAAGACAGAAAAGGTCTCAAATCTAATTGTAAAGATATTTAGCTTTTGCTGCAAATATTTTGCTCAACAAAATCTACCTGGTGGATTAAAATATCTGAGTATCTAATAGACCACCCAAGAATTCTTATTCTGAGTGCTGAACCTTAGCTCAGCCCCTGTCTAAGTGATTCTGATCCTCATACTATGTGTTTTGTTGGGTTTTTTTTTTTTTCATCTAGGTTGCATTTCAATAAATGAACCTGTGTGGAAAAGAAATTGGAATTATATTTTAGTAGTGGTGGCACTTATTATATACAATACAGCAGCAACAGCAGTGATCCCTGGGAATTAAAACTGGCTATACCCCCCATAAGCAATGACAGCAGCACTTATTATTGTGTGAACATTCTGCGGTGAATCATTTTTAATCTCTTCTGTGAAGTTTTTCCAATTTTTATTTAAAAAAAATCATACTGATAGAATATTTCTCTTGGAAGGAATTAAAGAGCTTTAGAAAGCTTATGTTGGGCTTTTTCATAGGAAAGGGAAACCTGGATTGTACATTCAGCGTCAAGAGTTGACATACTTTGTGAGAATCCACTCTGAAGATGGTGATTCAGGTGCCTCTGGACATTATGAAAGCTCTGGAAATCCTCAGTCTACTCCATTGTGCAAATCTTATTTTTTGGATTTCTAGTTTGCTATACTCAATCTCATTCAGAACGGTTGTTTCCAATAGTTTTTAAATTACATAAATTTTACATGTAGTTTCCTGTAAAATGCAGTTTTAATTATCTGTGCTTATTTTTAATAGTACAGGATAATTATCTGTGCTTATTTTTAATCTTTTGTTTTGGTGGACCACTCCATAGTTACAATTTGTAATTACTTTCTTTATTAAGGGTAATAGCACTTACATTATTTTCTGAAAGATTCAACTAAAGCTTATATATCAAAAATGAGCTTAAAAAGGAGCAGTGAAAAGATGTAAGGAGTTGTATATTCCATTTGTTTCATGTATCAGGTGCATATAAGGAGGGTTATGCTCATGCAAAATTGTCTGAGTAATCTTTTTTAACAATATTATATCTAAGTGGCTTCATTGAGGCTTTTTCTTGAAACTCTGGATTTTTTTTTTAATTTCAGCCTGTAGCAAATCTTTTGACCTGTTTTATAAATATCTGAAAATAAAATTAATATGATACATGAAAATACTGACAGATCATCAACTACCAGAACACCAGGGAACACAGCACAAATTAGATCTTGATACGTTTTCCAACATAATGTATTTCTTCTGTTCTCTGCAGAAGAAAAGAATTTTCTTGTTTCTCTACATTGCTGAAATTGCAACATTAAAATATTTGAACATGTGAAAGGCTTCTTGAACACAATCCCTTGTAGTCGATGGTAAAACCTCTAGATAGTATCTGAGTAAAGTATGTAGGCTCCTGCCTCCAATTGAAGTCCATGGTGAAACATCATTTTTTACTCTTATGGGACAGCTCTTTTAGTAGAAATCTAACAGTAAGAGAAGCTAATTAAAGAAAATTTTTCTTTACAAACAGGATTGTGAATAGGATTTGGAGAAGCACATGGACACCATTTTTTCCCACTGAAACAACTGCATGATGAATCAAGATTCTTCACTGCTTTGAAAAAGCTTTCCATCAGACTGTTTGAAACAGCAACATAAGTTAAAGGCATCCATAGTTGCGCCTGTATTAATATATAATTATATGTGTATGTATATATTTAATGTGGGCATGTATATTTATTTATGCTTACATCATAGAAAAGATGCAAATAGATCACAAAAATTATTGTGTTTATATCATTTAACATGATGTCAACAGGGTTGTCTTGGAAGATGCTAAAACCATATTTCATATGTTCACTGATTTTGATTTTTTAAAAATGTTTTTTAAAACAATCAAAGCCTACCTTTTTGGTTGTTGTTTTTTAGGTTTATTTTATTCAGGTAGAGTTGAAGACAGTAAAAGTGATTTTTAAAGAGCCTAATGGAATTTATGGGTACAGGACTACAGAAATGGAATATATTCCAGGTTATTTGGTTTGGCTCTTTCATCTTTTTATACCACTATCATATAATATTATTTTTATAAAGTGCTTAAACTATAGAGGAACTAGTTAGTTAGTTAATTAGTTAGTCGGTAGTCAGTCATTCATTAATGCATCCTCATACTGGAAAGCTTTTTCAGAATGTCTGACAATTTTTCATCATTTATTATCACTGTTCTGTTCCTAAAAACTTCATTTTCCAAGGAAATTAAATAATAATTGTGCAGATTGTTTAAAAGACAGAAAAGGTCTCAAAAATGCTGAAAAAATTACATAAATCTTTTCCTGTCTATCCTGGAACGCTACTCTGAAACTCAGCTCCTACATCATAGAATTGCACTTTCCTGCCAGGCAGGTGCATCCTGTGAGATCTGCAAAGTGAAATTGTGATCACACAGTAATCTTGTTCTTTCTCTTTATCTTCTATTTCCAGCAGGTGAGTTACACATCATGGTGAAAATTGTTGCTATTAATCCTGAGGACGTTTTCCCTTTTTTGAATTTGTGTTTAATTTATTTATAATTGAATTTCAGGTAATTTTTATTATTTTAGTTCTCCATGTCATATTGTTATTTCTTGATGCTCTGTATTAATAATAGCACTTAATTTTTTCATTATCAGCTTTCATTGTTACACTCTATTATCTCATTATAACTAATAAATTTATTAACCAGGGTTAATCCCAAGACTAATCTTTATCAACTTAATCAGTAATCTCATCTAAGACTGAAAGTTCCTTTTTCCACACCACCTCTTTCTGCTTCTTTTTTTATCTGTTTACATGTTAAAGATGTTTGGCCAATATCTATTACTTCATTTATATTGTCACATACAGCATCATTTCAAATGCTGGGTGAAAAAGAAAATTATATCTACTACATTCCAGTGCCTAAAAACTTGTCAAAGAAAAAAAGTATGTCATTTTTCATTAATCTGAGAAGAAGTCTGTTTTGTCACTGTCACGTCAATAGGAAATAATTGTTTTGCACTGTTAGCCTATATGCTGTAATACAGTCTGATCATGAAAAGAAAAAAAAACATTTTTTCAACAAAGTTATTTTGATTTTTTCTAGTGACCCTCCATTTTTGCAAAAACCAACACAAAAAAGAAGAAAAAAACCAAAATACCTTTCTTACATTGGTCTTTAAACAATCTCTGCTACGTTTTGTTTCTCTGCATACACATTCTACATGATACAGAATCTGAATCAGGCATGTTTATTGCTTAAAATTTACTGTCTAATATTTTGACATTTGCAGCAAATTGAAGCAAACAGGTAACAGAAATTAGTTTTCTACAAATTTAATAGAATATGAGTAGATAAATAAATATCATTATTCATTGCTCACATGTACTTTCTCCAGTACTCACTGCTGGATATTTTTGCGGGTATGCAATTAGTAGCAACTCTAGAACACTAAAACCTGAAATATTTTGCCAGATTTTTTACTCTACAAACTTTACTTCTTTATTATCTGCCTCTACAAAAATATAATATCTATCCTCTACAAAATATAATAGGAAAAGATACATTTAAATTTAGGATGTAAAAATAATAAAGTTTAATGGGGTTATTTTAGTTTTGTGTAGAATCTTCTGCAATATTGGTGCTAAATATGTGAGGGACTGAAAAATAATTAAATTTTGGCCATATATGTGAAGAAACTACCAAATAGATGATGTTTTACAAATAGTCAGAAGTAGTTGGAAAGAGAAATGTGTATGTCAGGATGTGGTAAGTATTTTTTTGTAATGAATGAATAAATTTTAAAAGGACAAAATAGACAAAAAATAACTATAGGAGTGTTTACTTATTCCTCAAAATTTTAATTTAATCAAAATCAGATTGATATTTTTGTCATATTTTGGAAAAAATATATTTTGATTTCACTTTACCTACACAAAAGCAGGATGAGGATTTCACTGGAGTTCATTTTTTGGTAGGAATCATGCACTGAAGAATGCAGAATCTAGAGTCTTCATAAATTAGAAACTCTACTACACTAGGTATATTGGTAGATACTAGGTACCTAAGTATCTTAAGACCAACAATCTTTTTTAAAATCCTTCACTGTGGAGATAATGAAGTAAATAAAAACTTTATGAAACTCTGGTGGGTGAGTCACTACAGGGAAGTAAAGTGACTTCTATTCAAAGAGACTTCCTCAGGCATTTTCATTTCATGACATGTCAGTATTTCTCAGTTCACATATGGTGTTAAATTAAGCTTAGCTGTTTGTGTCTGCCTGGTTTGACTTTTTGACTCTCTCCCTTTTCCATCAGATGCAGTAGTTTTGCCCCAAAATGCTCAGATAGTTCATCATATGAAGAGAAGTTTTTTAACATCATAATTTAAAAATCATTCTCTCCTTTGATTTGATGGGTTGTGCTGAACTTTTTAACCTCACTAAGAAAAAAAAAGTGTAAAATAGGAAGATTTTAATACATTCCTCTTAGGTTAGGACTGTACTAACTTAATCCTTTCATGTATTGAAGACTCTGCCCATGATTTAGATAAATAGTTCAAACACATAGTTCTAGCAATCTAGAATTTAAATTATAAAACACTTCAAAATATAGAGCATTTGAAAAAATAAAAGCATATTTTATTATATTCAAAATATTTAATTTTCTTGTTAAAAAAATTACTTATTACTTATTATAACTTACTGTTACTTATTGAAAATATAGATGTAATAGTAAACACTAATTAAAAAAAAAAATTGTTATCGATTTCAGACAGTGAATGACAGTTGTAAAAGCTGCACGTTTCAGAAGTTGGCTAGTTCTTACACCAGCTCTCAAAACCCACAGATGCAGCTTGTCAGGTTCCATGAGCTTGTACACTTTCAGGCTCATGGCCTCACTTCTGATTTTCTCTTACAGTGGATAATTCATTCTCCCAGCCCCTGCCTTTGCCTTCTGTGACTTGGGTGGTGTGGCTGGAACACCAGTGAAGAGCGAAGCAAAAAAGTTGTTTGGTACCTGAGCCTTTTCCATGCCCTGGATAACCAGGACTCTCATTTCCTTCCAGAGAGGGCCTGCATTTCCCATAGTCTTCCCTTTATCACTGACACCTATAGAAGCTTTTCTTGCTCCCCTCAATGTCCGTGGCCAGGCTTAATTCCACCAAGGTTTCAGCTTTCCTGTCTACTTGGAAAATGTTTCTGTGTTCTTCCAGGCTGCTTGTACTTGCTTCCAATCTCTGTCTGCTACCTTTCTGTGCTATGTTTTTCCCAGGAGCTGTGTGTTCACTCGTGCAGCCATTTTGGCATTTTTGCCCAACTTCTCTTTGATGGGATGCATCACTCATGAGTTCCTAGGAGTGATCCTTGAATATTAACCAGTTTTCTTGGGCCCCTGTTCCCTCCAGGACTCCATCCCATGGTACACTACCAAACAGACGAGCCCAAATTCTTCTCCCCTGAAATCCACAGTGAGCTTGCTGTGCTCTCCTCACTGCCATAAGGATCTTGAACACCATCATTTCATGGTAACCACAGCCAAAGCCATTCTTAAGCTTCACATTCCCCACCAGACTCTCCCTGCTGGTGAGAGCCAGGTCTGGCATACCACCTCTCGTTGCTGGCTTCTCTATCACTCAGAGAAGGTTTTCATCACAGTATTCCAGGAACTTCCTGAAGTGCCCTGCTTTGCTGTGCCTTCAACAGATTACCCGTGTGCTGGAAGTCCCTTATGAGGACCAGGGCTTGTGAACACAAGGCTACTCTGGTCTGTCTATAGAGGGCCTCATCCATATGGTCTTCCAGGTCAGATGGTCAGTAGCAGACTTTCACAATAATGTTATCTGTCCCTGCCCTCATTTTAATCCTGATTCATAAGCTCTAGGTCAGCTATTTTTTAATTTCAGAATGCTGAGGGTAGCCCTATGGTTCTGAAATAATTCATCCTATTTGTTAACTTTATTGAAAATACTTGTTTAAAACTAGGAAAAATATTTATGGTCCATAAGATACCTTTCCATAAGATATAGTACTAAGAAAGAATAGACAAGGCCACTACACTCCCAAGACTCATGGCAATATTATGTTTATTATGTAGAGAAAATGGTAGCTACAAAAGCATAGGCAAGATACAATCTGATCCAAAATGCTAAGGGAATGTTTGCTGGTTACTTTTTTTGTTGCTGGGAGAATTAAGCTGCTGCGCCAAAAACTAATAGATGAAGAGCTTGACTTGTGGTCACTTGGATGTTACATGCTTAATATGACAGATGTTCCCTCTCTGAGCATTATCTCTGACAGCGCTGCAGAGAGCACTTCTGCTTAGATAAAGAATGTACAGTTGTTTTATCAGCAGGATCATCTTTTAGGATTTAGGAAGTCTTCTCAAACCAAAGAGCTGATACTTGATAAGAGTATATACTAGATAAGTATATACTAGATGAAACCTAGAAAAAAAGGAGAATTTTACCATATGTATTCATTTCTGCTTAGAGCCTCTGGTTCATGGGTCAGAACTGGCTCACTTAGCCCAACCAGTAGAGGTGAATTGTTAATAAGTGGAAGGTGAAGGTTGTCATGTAGAACCACAGTAAGATGGAGGAATTAATCTACAGGTTCCTCATAGATTTAGCAGACATGTGCAAATCTTGCATCTGAGATAGAACAACTCTCTGCACTAATGCAGGCTTCAGACTGGCTAGAAAACAGCTCTTCAGAAAAGGACCTATGAGTCCTGGTAGACTAGAAAATGAAAAAGTCAGCAATGCGTGCTTAAGATAATTGCCTACTGGGTTGTGTTAACAAGAGCATAAACAACAGCTGAAGTGAAGTGCTTATTTCCTTCTACTCAGCATTTGTGAGGTCAAATCTGAAGCACTGTCCAGTTTTGTGGCTCCCAGTAGAAAACACATAAACAAACTTCAGTCCAGTGGAGTGCTATTAAATTTGTCAGGAGTCTGGGTCACACGTAATGTGGGAAGAAGTTGAAGGAGTTGATTTTATTTATCCTGCAAGGATAATTAAAAGAGGACAAGCTAGTTACAGTGGTCCAAAAAGCTGGAACTGGACACTTAAGTGCGTGGGCAAAGGGCAAGGGATAATGGTAACAGGGCTGCAGCAAGGGAAATCCTGATTGGAGGAAAGAGCACTTCAGAGTGATGGTGATGATGCAGGTCATCCAAAGAGGCTGGAGAACCTTCATCTTAGAGATTTTCAAAACTCAAATGGATATGATCATAAGCAACCTGATCTTACTTTCAAATCAGCACTACTTTGAGCATAAGGTCAAACTAGATGATCTCCAGAGAGATCTTCCAACATAAATGCAATTCTGTGATCAACATAAAAAGTGGAAGGCTCATCATCTTCCTTACAAGCTATTCTGCAGCTTTCAGTTCGATACACCAATGGAAGAGTATGTGAAATAATGTACGTTCATGTACTCTCTTTTGCACATTGCTCTTGATTAATTTGGCATTGAACATCACAATTATATCTTGAACAAAATGTACACCTATTTATTCTCTTTTTTTTCCCTTTTTTTTAGCTAAGAAAAAAATATTTTTAATTCCTTTAGAAATAAATATAAAAATTGGATAGTAATGGATAAAAATAAAACTATAAGGAACATATATTAAAAAAAAAAATTGTATGTATTTAGATGTACCTTAGACAGATGGTTGGTATTTCTACTTCACTGTATAACTCCTAAAAACCAAAATGGACATAGAGATGAACTGCATTGAGTAATTAGTCCTGATATTAGTCAAACATAATATAAATTTTATTCTGTGTTCTCCTCCAACTCCTTAAGTTGACCTTACCAGTTATTACACAAATGTATTTCTCATTTAATAAGCAGCAGGAAGATCTTGAACATGCTACACTGTAAAAAGAAAATCATTAAGAACGCATATAATTATGGAAAGCAGACATAGATTGTAGAAAAGAACTAGGTTGATGGACTTTCACTGCTTAAGGGGAGAGGCTGTGATGGAAAGAGAAGTAGGAAAGAAACCTTCACAAAATTGTATCCAACTAAACAGAGACAGCTTTGACTGAGTAAAGAAATATGTTTTACACGTACTAAATCTCATTTGTCTTGAGGAATGTAAAGCATTTCAGATATACATATCCTGATTGAATAGATACCATTAGAAAATAAACCATGTGTAATGAATGGATTCAATGGAATCAGGCAGATAGCTAAGTACCACATACTGAAAATGAGTTTCCAAATGAAACCAAACAAATTCCAGCTATCAATTTAATTCTTGGTGTGTCTGCGTGACACATATACCATTATCTCCATATAGGATGTTGATACTCAAAACATTTAAGTTCTTTTAGCTGCAGGATATTAATTTGTATCTCTGACCTGTAGAGTAGAAACACAACTTTGTTCTGAAACATACATTGTTCTGTATGCAATTCAACACCTGCACCATAGGAATATTTTCTGTAGAATTTTATCTTTGTGGTTTGTCACTCTCACATGAACATAGATCTTAAAATATCTGTGTCACATACAATTCTCAAAAGATTAAATGAACTCAAATGGAAAAGATCCTAACCTGAAAATGATTGCACTCTAATGGTCTTTTGCAATAGACTGGTTAACCAGATTATTAGGAGAAAGAGCCCCAAAAAACTAGGAATACATGTAAAAGTGAAGGAAATATATAATCTTTCTTAAAGTCTCCATAAATACTAGTTAGAACACTTTTTCTGACATTTTCCCATGTTACATTTCTAAGCATTAATGTGTAGCCTCAGTGTCCAAGTCCGTCACAGCTGAGCATCCTGATGTAACTTCAATCAAAGTGGGTTTGTTCCTGAAATACTGAATGTATACTATAGTTATGTCTAAGCATTAAAAGGAAAATCCAAACAGATACCGAACGATGTGAAATGATAATGGGCTTAAAGCGTATTTAAAGACTGATGCTCAGGAGAAGAGGAACAGTTTTGTGTACTTTATGAGTTAGTTAAAATAAATAGAATATTTAAAATGTCTTGAGATTGTAGCCATTTTAGATTCCTTTTTAATAGTTCAAATTTTTATGTACCTGAAAAGAGAAAAGAATCTTTCCACAAAGTTTAACCTAAATGTTAGCGTATATTAATGGAAGAGAAATGAGAAATTATAGAAAGAAACAGTCCTTCCTACTGAAGTGAAGCCTGTGAATTTTTAAATGGTATTCTCTGTTTTTTGTGACTGTACAGATGACATTTATTGTTAAATTGCTACATCACCATGATTATTTGTCTATGATGTGTCCAAAGGTACTTGGCTAGACTCCAATTATTTATATGACATTGACTGAAAATTTAACAATTACACAAAAACCATCCAAAATTAAATTACTTTGCTTGCTGTCACCTTCAAAGATCTTCTGTCTGACTATATGGTCTACCTATACTGTGCTCTTCTTTGCCAATGATTTTTTTTTTTTTTTCAAACTGTTAATGGAATATTTCTTATTACATAAGAAATATTGCCAGGTTGACATCCTTGCTTGATGTGAACAACTTGGAAAGACTGGTAAATAGATTTGTTACTTCAGGGGGAGATTGTCACACATTTCATATCTTGGCATTTCTGGTCTATAGCTCATCTGAAAGGCAGCAGCTTAAATCTTTGTCATAGCCATCTGTTAGCTGTAACACTTCAGCTGCAACATATAAAAGTTTGTTTCCAATAAAATATTTTTTTATTATATGGATTATTTATAATTGCCTATTGCCACTCCACCACTACTGCAACCTTGCTGTATTCCAGTGACATCCAAATTAGGATGAAATTAAATATTTTCTGCCTCTGCTCTCACGGAAATCACAGGATTGCTTTTTAAATGTCGTAACTTTCTGCCTGATCATGATTTCAAATTCCATCAAAGAGGTCTAAGCTTTTTCACAGCTTGTAAGTGATGCAAGAGTTGCAGAGCTTATTAGTACCATTTGTTACAAGAAATTCTATATCTTTTGGGGAAAACATAAATATATTTATGTATATTTCTGTTTGGGAATTGTGACATGCCTCCTTTGGGGCTATCAGTTGTGAAAGAAGCAGCTCGTATTCAGAAGTACCTTTGAGATGCTGAATTGAATGGTAATATGATATGAATTCTTCAGACTGATTATTATGTAGGTTTCAAAATTCAGGAAGGGAGTTTGAATTCCTACCAAGATCAGTTGAATTTATGGAGCAAATCCATCATACTTTCTAGCTGACAGTTTAACAAACACAGAAAAAAATATTTAAAAATTCATGAACTGTTAATAGTCTTCACTGAACTGTAGCAATAACATATATGCTCTATGGTATATTAAATTTGCATTATTTAGTATTTTCATCTCTTTATTCCTTTACAAGCAATGCAATAAAATACTAATTAAAACCCACATTTGCCACTGAGGAAACTCAAGGTCTGTCTGCAGTTTCAATAATTAACTTCTGTACATCCTTAGGTAAGTTGTGCCTCCAGATATACTAAACATAGGTATAGATATGCATTTTCAGTCATGGGTTTCATTTGTGGGAATGTGTAGAAGCCAGTTCAAAAAAGAAACAACTAACTTTTCTGTCATTGAAGCAAGAGAACTAGAAATAATACCTTGGTGATATTTTTTAAAACCAAATAGAGGAACATTTGAGGATTTGAGGTTGAATGGCCCTTTATATCTGGTTATAAAACAGACACAGTGCTCAGATCAGTCTGTGTATGCATTCTGAGTTTGGACTTGTTACTCTGGGGACAGGAATGTAGACTGGGACAAGGTTATGATGTTTAACTGAGGCTTTCATTGATATTTTACTTCTTTTATTTCTCCTGAGAATCTCTTTGGCATGTGTCCAGGTTTATCATCCTCTAGTGTTCATTAGTTTCTGTATTACAAAAATAAAATATTGCGTACTAACTAAACAGAGCTATAATGTAGCAAAGAGGCAAGCTAAGCAGCATATAAAGAATGGCTCTCAGTGGGGATATTAAGGGCAGAGTAGAGATTGGTTTATATTTCTTCAGAAACTGTTAGACTCTGCACTGCTCCATTTTGAGATTTATGTTTTCTCTCGGGAAGTCATAACACTTGCGGTTAAGTACATGTGTGCTCTATAAAATAATCTTCAAACTAATCTTCAAACTAGATATCGATCAAGCAGTCAATTCATGTTCAAAAAAAAAAAAAAGAAAAAAGAAGGAAAAATATACAACCTTGATTCTATTTTACAATATTCATGACTTGGATAATTTAGTTCAAAATTTTTGAATTTCTTTCATAATTCACAAATAAAACAACTGCAGAAACACTTTGGTAGGGTTTTTTTTACAATTCAGAACCTAAGCATGTGTGTTTTACTACAAAATTCATTTGGCATTTTGTTTTTAATTATCTATAGAGACGGAGAGATTCTTGTGATTGTTCATTCAGTGAGAGGATAGGACAGAAAGTAATCAGCAAGAAAACAAAATATTGAAGAAAAGCAGTAAAGCAAACGAAAACTGTTGTATGAACACTTCTATGCATGCTCCCACTCTAAATTACAGATCCTACCAACAAATACCTTTTGTTCAGGTATTAATTGAAGTTAAGGCTGATAAAAAAAAAGGCAAGGTCTTACATGTTGATTTGAAGAGAAGTTATTCCTTTCTAGATCCCATATGAAGAAATAAATCTGTGGATTACTTAGACCACATTGCAAGTATTCTTTCTTCTGATATGTCCAACATGGTGTTTGCACTGCAGATTTATACTGTACACTAATTTTCATCCAGTGTCTCTCATCTCAGAATACTTTAATTTCCATCATTTTCTATAAGTAGAGTAATGCTAAAATTTAATAAAGAAATTTAAAACAATTGATTTTTATTTTTTTATGTCTTCACGAGAAACACAGGATAAAATTTCAAAATATATAGTTTACTTTTCTTTTTTTACCAAAAAAAATCACAAATTATTTTCTAATAAGTTCAGCTTTCACACATAAAAACAAACAAACAAACAAAAAAAATCTCTTTAATTATTGGAAACAAAAAAAATATACTTTAAAATATATTTTAAAGTATTTTTATGAGTTTTAGTACTTAATTTTTCAGCTCCATGAATATAAGGGAAAACCTGTTTTCAGAGTCTCGTTGACCACTGATTGTCCTTCAAAAGAAATCTGCACAGGAGGCACCACAGAAATGTAGGTTTAGGTTTAGATTGCTAACTGAATCTGCAAAAGTTCAGTTCTTCACTAGGAGACACAAGATATTATTTTTTCTAAATTTTGGAAATGGGGCAGTAAAATCTTAGCTACAAGCACAGAGTGGTTCATTAAGAGCAAATCTGATTAAAAAATGACACTGAGATCAGGAACATAAAATCCTATTGCCAATAATAGAATCATAAATGAGATGGGAGAGTCAGCAGGTGATGGATGCAAACAGAATAAATTTGTCACACAGAAAAAATGTGCCATCATCACATTTATTATGTTATGCTCTTTTTAAACTAAAATTAGCATGAACATTAAAAAAGTAAAAAAAAAATTACTTGGCTATTCCTTACCAAGTGACTCTTTAGGGTGTGGTGACCCTTTGTATAGAAAGTACTTCTGAAACACAGTTGCTTATACATGAATTTAGAAATATATCTTTATATATATAATATATGTTTTTCTAATATAATCTTCTTTCTAATATACCTTGAGAAAGAACTGCTGAAGTCTGCATTTAGGAAAGAAGATATGATGTAATAGCTAATCCAGAAGATGTAAGTAAACAGGGTTTATATAGTTATATAGTTTATAGAAACTATAAAAGAGGAAATATTTTTATATGACTAGCTTGGGAATTCTTTCAGAGGGGGAATGGACTTTAAGTATAAAATATAGTCTGATTCAATACCCATTGTGCACAGAATGTTTTCTCAGGACTCTCTCCTGAAGAGCCAAAAATACTTCTTTAGAAATAAAAAAAATGTATGTCTTATTTCTTTTGTGCCATGGACAAAATGTTTTATTGTTTATATGTAGGTACTTAGATATTGATTCATTGGTAATGCCATTAATGCAATGGCATTACATTACAGCAAGCACTGTGAAAGAAGTAGCAAGCACTTTTCATTACCAAATTTTGTGTATGGGGACTAGCCTATGGTTAAACATGATGTGATGATCACAAGATTATGACCAGAAAGAAGGTTTGTCCATACAGACAAAACACAGCCCTACCTATTATTGCTTAGGCATAATAATAGGAAAGGGAATTGGAATTTTTTGTTTGTTTGTTTGTTTGTTCATTTATTTTAGATTTCATAGTGCTTTGGAATGGAATTTATTTTGCTGTGAAAAAAGAAAATTGTCTCATGTTAAGATCAAAGTATTTTATGGAGGATTAGGCTCCATTTGAATCAAAGCATAATGTATTTTGACATGAATAAAGTCTGTACTTGTAATCCTGCACTCAATTAATTTGAGTAAAGCCACCACAGACAAAATATTTTACTCAGCTTTCAACTAATAACACAACTATTGTGAAAGTGATTTACCAGCATCTCTAACCCATTTCTAAACAAGTACTCTCTAGATATGAAAAGAGATGCCATACAGCCCTCTGCATTCAGAGTTATCTTTGTCTTTCAAAACTGGCTTGATTCTACCCTAATTCTAATTAATAAAACCAAACAATCATGCAAACAAGCCCCCAAGTAACACTGGAAAAAACAGCAGAAATAGAAAATCTGATGAAAAACACTTTTAGAAAATATTATTTATTTAAAAATGCTAGCAATTAAACACTAGGAGTTATATCTTTAATTAAAATTGTTCTTTTTAATGTGAATAAAATAGTAAAGTTAGTCAAAGAGGCAATGTCAGTTGCAAAATCAGGTTTTGTTGAGGTTTTTTGTGGTTTGTTATCAGTGGTAATAATTACCTAGTTGAACTGAAAGTTAATTTTAAGTAAACCATGGCAGATCTTTCAACATTAATGGAGAGATAGAGGTATTTTTTAAAGATAAAAGTATATCTACCTCAGATATATGCAGTGAATGTACAATTCTTGAACTTATACTGACAATAGGATTCATCTTATTTAAAGGTGACCAAAAAGAATTTGGATAACTAGAGTAGGATAATCATTAAGATCTCAACAGAGGAGAGAGATAAATACTCAGCACTTAGTTCCATATAAAGACAGGTTTAAGGTACTCAGCTTCCAGAACTGCCTCTCTGTCTTTACTGTCTAGGGAGAGATTCCTGATGTGTAGCTAAGACTAGACACTCAACATTAAGTTATATGAAAGAAAGTTCTCACCAGCCACTGCTTCCTATGGACTTGTCAGAATTTGACCTCAAATTATGGTTCTACTTATAGATATGTATAAGCAATATACATTTTTTATACAGTAAAATCTGTGAGGAATATATTGAATTCAGATCATTGATAAAATGTTAAGTTTTTATCTTTTTATTTTCATCTCTTTCTCAGCTGCCTATCTTCCCAGCCTATGCCAACAATAAAATTAAGTCAATGACAAACTCAATGACAATTCTCATCACCCATCTTCTTCGTGGAAGGAGTGGTGTTTAATCCATTGACTTGCTCACAGCTTTTAGAGAAAAATGTAGAACTTTATTTCTAACAATAAGGTCTTCACTGCCCTTCAAAAGTTCTGTCAAAGTTCCTATTTCAAACTTTCTTTCAAAGTTCAAAGGTGGGCTTTAGACACCTTTTGAAACAATACCTAAAAAGGATAAATCTAATCTTTTTTTCCCCTAAACTCCTGTGTCAAGAAAAAGAAGAAAGGAATTTTCCTGAAGAATGTTGATTTTGTTTTCCTTTTTCAGTATCTTTAATGCTGAAGAATTACTGAGTGACTGAATAGGAATGAGGATCAGATCTGGGCAAAAGACCAGCCTCAGGAGCTGTTTCTTCAGAGAAATTCCAAATTCAGTTGCAATAAGGATGAGGGGTTCATTAGCATGCAGTTGTAATAGAATTTGTTCAGACATGAATCAGAGCAGCAAAATATAAATATTGTAAAAAAATCATTGACATCTTTTACTTAAAAATTACCCATTTTCTATCCTGTGGATCTCATGGAAGGCTCTGAAAAAAGAGAAGAAACTGAGAGGCAGAAGGGATGGATAGAGAACTCTCATTAGAATACAATTTTCACGAAACAAGGACACAACTACCTTGCAATTTGGTTATAATAAACTCGCAGTTGGTATCAAAATAGTTCTCTAGAAAGAACTTATTAAAGGACAAAACTAGTGGATTTATTGATGTAAATAAACGTAAAAATGTAAACAACAGAAAAAGTTTAGTCCCTTTCATGGATACCATGTCATGATTTCATTACTGGACTTAAGCACTCAATCTCTCTTTAAGGGAAATTTCTTTAACTGACTTTGTATTAGCTAAAATGATATGAAAAACTATTTCTTTGGTGCCTTTGGTAGTAATCTTTTTTGCTTATATTTTCAAAACTTAGATGTTACTCCTGAGAGCTGTCAGAATGCAAGAGAAAAGCAAAGAAAAGGCTAGCAAAGTTACTTGTAAAGATGCTCACTGTGTTAATGTTATACTGTCCCCAGTAATCCTGTCCTCTGTCAGAAATTGTATCAAGAGTTACTTTGTGGGAAAATATCATGAAAGAAATTTTATTCATTGAGATTCTCACTGTATTAGCTGACTGGAGAAGCAGCAGCAGTAGGCAGGAGTTTATAGCAGAAGTTAAAGAGCAATAGCTGCTTTAAAAGCTGCTACTTTGATCCATGAAAAATGGATCCATTATTATGCTGAGAGGTACCCTTACTTTTTCCTGTATGCTTATGTGCCCAGAAAAAGAGTAACATGCTCATATACCTACATTGATTGCCAACACTATCTGAAATTGAGGGTCTTAAAATTGAAAAACAATTCTGTTATAGATGAACTAAACCTCAAAGTGTTAAAATCTCTCTATAGATGGAGATTAGTCAGATTTTAATAGAAATTGGAAACAACATATAAAAGTTTGAGGACCTATCTAATAAGAAAATGGACAATGTTAGACCTCAGTAATTCTCTTGACAAAGTAAAAGTTAACACGAACATTCAAGAATTTCTCTGTGAAGCCCTTCTGTCTCTTTACAATGATTACATTGCTTGAAGGTCCCTGTGAAATAATTGGAACAGTTAGAAATTCTAACTAAGTTGAGTGCTATGTCCAAGACAAGATCTTGGTTTCAGTAAAGCAAGAAGGTGCTGCTTGTGAAAATTTGACCATGGATATGAAATGCTATTTGTGCTGACTGTGTAAGGCACAGTATAACAAAGAAACAGAACCACAGGGCAATGTGGGCAACAGAATACTCAGTTTTGAGCTAAAAAATCAAGAATTCTTTTAGTTTTGGCAAACTCATCATAGATTATACTTCCTGACATATGGTTTTATTTTTCACATATTGAATACTTTAATAAAACAGTTAAAAAAGAATATTTTAGTATTTCACATCGTTTCAAACCCATCTCCCTAGTTTTCTCCTGGACTCATATACAGAAAACAAACATACAAAGCATCAGTTTTTAATAAGAATAAACAGAATAATAGATAAGCAGTCACACAAAACTATAATGTTAGTCTGTCTCAGGATCTGTTGACATAAATCATTAGCACTTTGTTTTTTAAGTTTGGCTTATTTGTTTATTTCTTTAATATTTTAGATTCCTAAAATCTACATATAACTTTCAAATAACTACAAAAATAAAGATTGTTTTTTCTTTCTTTTTCATCCTTTCATCCAAGGTGACTTTCAGCCTTCTTGCTTTCTCATAAAACTCTGTCCCATCTTCCTCTCGAGAACAATACTCTTTATTAATAATTGGTAATGTCCTAAGGGGACAAGCACTTCTGCAGGTAGCTGTGGACACTGATGTTTTTCATCTGCTCACTCCTTTGTTTCCTCACTTTACATCATCAACTAAATAAAAAATTTGGATATAAGTGTTGCAACTACCTGACCTAAGCTTCCCCTTTCTCCCTCTTTTAGTGGCTGGGGATCCAAGACTCCAAGGAATTAAGATGAAATTAAGAGTTAAAAAAAAATAGTTTTAAGAATATAGTCCACGTGATCACTTCTATCACTTCATTGGTCTTATTGGTCTCTCTGCACCATGGTCTTGATAATGTGAAATGAGCAGAGCTACATACATACAGCTCAGATGAGACACAGATGCCTACCCTTGATTCACACAGGAAGAGCTGTGAGAAAGTCTATAGAGATATAAGAATGGTAAGATTACAGAGTTAAGATTGTTAAAATGGCATTATTTGGTGCAGAAGGATTCAGGAGAGAAAATACCTGTCTAGAAGGTCATAAAATGTTAAAGAAAGGAAGGGTAGTTGAGCTAGTGCAGAAATGATGACTGGGGTCAAGTTATCAGTGTTAACAGAGTGGATGATGCCAGCTGAGCAATATCGAAGTATTGGTCTGGCATTTGCAAAGGCTGATGCTGCTTCTCTCAAATGGCACCCGTCAGGGCAGCAAAGACTGCTTGGATACCTTAGCAGGGTGAAAAATCCATTAATCTTAAATCCAACAGTTTCGTAAAGATTGGAATAATTCTTGGAAGAGGAATGCACATTTGTGTTTTTCTGATCGTTACATGTTTTTTCTCCCAAGACTTCAAAAGTGTTAAATGCAAAAAATTGCAACAGCTGCCAGTGAATACAACAGATTATGCGTAGTTATCCAACTATAAATATTGTGCCACTGAAATAGAACTTAAATGTTCTAAAAAATATAGAAAAATTACTAGAAATTAAGAAAACGGAAGAATCTCTAATTATTATGCTTAGGAGGTTGCTGGTTCTTCTGAGTCTATCCTAGTGCATTCTTTTTGGGTTCATTTGCTTTGCTGATCCACCACAGTCTTTCATTTAACTAGATAGCCTTCCTCACTAGGTTTTTCTGTCACATCTCTTTCTATATTAATTACTAGGCATATAGGTAGCTTTACAGGGTTTCAGAAGGGGTCTAAAAATCCTAAATATTCCTTTACAGGATCAGGCTAGACCTGGAGGCATGTATAGAAACTATTAGAAGTTCAATTTTCAAAACCTGAAAGTCTTCAGCTGTTCCTATGGTAACCAATTAGATCCCTGAGTTGAGAGGTACAGCTTGTTCTCAAAAGGGGAAGTTTTAAAACCAGGCATTTCACACCAGTTTAAATGCTGAAATAGACTGCTATCACTAACAGTAGGCAAGTACTCTCGTCTTTGTTACTCTCCTCTGCTTCTCCTATTGAGTTAGATTTCTCTCTTTGGAGTTGTTGTGGCTTTGTGTGATTTCGTCAAGTAGTTATGCTTTTGAAATGGATTGGTCGGCTTTTCATTTGCATACACAAAACTCCACAGATCAATTACATGAATTTCCTTAGTTGAGTCTTTCAACAATTGTAAACCTGAAGGAAATAGTTTTAATAAGAAACACCTTTGCAAATAGACTAAATATGTACTAAATTTAGTCATATCATTCAGCTATACTACTGCAGCTTTTGTCTCTACCGTAGATTAATTAACTACTGCAAAACATTTCTTTACTGCAAACCTATGCAAATCTACAAACAAAGGTAGGAGGGTTATTTCTGCAAAAAAAAAAATCTATTTAAAACTGTAAAAGTATCTTTTAATACATAATTTTTATTAACAAAAACTATTAATAATTAAAATATAAGATGATATTTTAAAAAGATCAGAAGATTCATTTGTATTTTAAATACAGATGTCTCCTTCTGTGTGCCTGCAATCAAATAGTCAGGCTTTTTCACCACGTGTGTATATGAGAGAGAAAACATTCTCATCCATATGGTACAACCTTAAATGGTCCATATTTATCAAGTAAACAGAACTGTTAAGTCACACAGTACAACAGCAAAGCACAAGAATAACTCAGCTATACTGAACAGCAGTTTTTGTTTCTTGCATATGACCTTACATTTCTCTGTTCTGGTAATATACTTGAAGATGAGTATTCTGTCTAAGACCACATAATTGCTCCCTCAACATTCTTTCATGCTGAGTGGCCTCACAAGATGTGCCTATGGCTAGTAATTTTAGGTGAAATCCAAAAATGGATTTGGAAAAACACATAAAGTTGCCCTGGATGCTTCTCCTGAGATATCTGATGAGCTCAGGTGGCTGGCAGGCAGACACAGTAAGCCCCTTCAGGGAAAATCAGTTGTCAGAGATGCAATGCACCTATGCTAGGGAGATATTCAATTCAGCGAAGAATTAAGATGAAATTAAGAGTAAAAAAAAAATAGTTTTAAGAATATAGTCCATGTGATCACTTCTATCACTTCATTGGTCTTATTGGTCTCTCTGCACCATGGTCTTGATAATGTGAAATGAGCAGAGCTACATAGGTGTGAAACTGGGTTGAGGTAATAGAACCACTCACCCAGAGCCCCTGTGTTTTTCTGATTTCTTAAAAGGCAGGACAGAAAAAAATTGGGTGTTTGTGCTATATGGGAAAATGTCCTGCTGTTTCTAAGTAGTTACCTTGTAGATAGCTTCAGTACTTCTGTAATAATTCTCTTTAATGATATTATACATTTTTTTCAAATTTCATAATTAGAGTTTTAAAATCCCTAAGCATTGTATATATGCTAACTCAATCTAGGAAAAGAAAATAAAAATCAGAAATTAGAAAGCAGACTTTTTCCATCTATAACAAATTTGACAACTGATAAAAGCATATGTATGTGAACATATAAAAAAGAAAGACTAATGAATATGCAGATTTCCTATTGGTACATTTTTCTATTCCTTAGATGGCAGAAAAGGAAAGGAGAAAGCAATCTCCTTCTATTGTAGAATCTCTTTAGTGCAAAAGATAATCTACTGGGTACTGGAGTTTTCATAATATAAGCAACCCTTTTGTGACTTTCTCTTGATGTAAGTTTGTAATGGTCCAAGGCATTTTAATAATTAGTCTACAGGGAGCCTTAATAGACTAGGGCAACTCTTAATTAATTTAATCCCCAGTACATGAGTTGACCAGGAGACATCAAACCACATTTTAGCTTGGAGGGTATGTGAACTCAGAGGAAATCTCATTTTTTAGCTGCTGTGGTGCTGCATTTTTTCCTTCTAGCATAGTGTGGTTGTAGCTAAACACTTTGCGCCATTATGTCCTGTAGTAACCAGAAGCTTTTATTTTCAGTAGAATTAATAATAAATGAAGATGGCAATTTCAGCATAATTATTTGAAGGTGCAAAAATTATCATAGGATGATGTTCATGTGTGGTTAAAATAGGCAACTAAGAAGTGATTTTACTTAATTTTTGCTATGTCTCTATTGTGTATTTCTGATGCTTAAAAAACCCTGGAACTATTTAAAATACATGAAAATATACAGATAATCTTTTTAACTACAATAGGTTTTAATTAGAAATATTCTGCACTCCTATGATTTTGTACTGAGGGCAGTATTCTAGTATATGATTATGCTTCAACCATGCTTTATATTTATAAGTATTCAGTTTGTGCTTTGTATTCTATTCTTTCTTCTTATCAAGATTTGTGGTAAGTTTTAATAGCAGAAGAAAAAAAATTAACTTCCTGAGGCAGCCTTTCTCTTTTCATTTCTATGTTACTATTCACATATGCAGTAATACTTTTAATGAAGTGAATGTTGCTTTAGGAATATAATCCTGAGGTACCTAAAGCCGTGTAAAACTGATGATTATCACTGAATTGCATGTAGTGACACTGTGGGCAGCCTAACAGTGATGAAAGAGAAAACGTCAGTATAATCACGAAGCATCCATGTGAAAGACAAAGCTAGTCTATAAGGTACATATGCTTCTGAATAAACATTGTTAACAACAGAATCTATTAAATACATTTATTTTTATTCTTTAGAGTGATTTGTTTCAATGTTGGTATTATTAGCATTTGCAGCTGATTTCATGCCTTTAAATAAGGTATATTTAAGTTAAGTGATTTAAGAGAAAAATCACTGGGCAAAGAATTTTAATCTAAGCTGTGACACTAAGATACTGTTTAGCTCTTCAGGGATGCAATTTGTCTGTCCTGGTTGCTGAATGCTTTGGGGAACACACTTTCCTTAATATGCACTCCATTACAATCTTAACCAACATCTCTAATACTACAAATAAGCTCAAAAATAATCTTAATCAGGTTAAGCAAACCCTCAGCTGGACACTTACACATCTCACTGTCAAGGAAAGGATACTAATTTAACAGTTGCACAGGATCTGAATCAGTGAGAGAACTGAGAAGATAAATGCTTTTGTGATATAAAAAATTACAAAGTACTGGGATATTTCCTGAAAAGAGATTTTTATTAGCATTATGGAAAAAAATAGCTATATCTATGTATATTGCACAGTGAAACATTATAAGAACTCAAAAATTGTATCCTTAGGAAAAATGCACACACTTTTGTTCCTGCAATTAAAGTCAAATTTAATTCACCTCATTAAAATACTTCCCTTCTATTTCAATAATGTTGCATGTATTCAAAAGCAATGCATTTTATAGTGAATTCAATTTCTTATATTATTAATCCCCTTATACAAAGGAAAATTCAATCTCTTAAAAAATCTTGATGTAGTCAGTTTAATTTCCATAACTATAAATCTTTTATGACAAATTAGTTTTAATTAGTTGCTGTCCTTGGCCATGTATAAGAGGAAGGAATCATCTTTCAATTAATCTATTGTTAGGTTATACTGAATTAAAAAGTCCCATGTGTTTAAGATGTTCAGACTACTATCTTTCCAGCTTAGTAGACATTGACTCATAAATATCTAATATTTTTAATTGTTTCCCTCTGCTGTTTTAAAAGAGAGCCCATTTTTTTTAACTTGATGGGCTGATGGGAAAACACTAGAAAATAATTCCAAAATAGTCTCTAGATATACACAGCTATAAACTGAATCAAAATCTCCAAACAAATATCTCCAAACTTAGATTGCTTGAAACTTTTCAATTTTCCAATTTACTTTTATTTGGAGTATATAATTTATGGGTGTTGGGTGGATATATCGTCCAACTAAATTCAGGAGTTAAGGAACAGGCTTGATTAATCCCCATCTTTACTCTATTTTTTTATTTTACCATTCTAAGTTTGCCTGTAGTTTCATGGAGCAATGTGGGTTGGAAGACAACTCAGAAAGTCATCCAGTCCAGCCTTAGGCTCAAAAGAGGGTCAGACTGGGTTGCTCAGGTCATTGTGCAGCCACCCTTGTAAACCTCCATGGATTTACAAAAAAACCTGCACAACCTCCCTGGCAGTCTGTCTCACTGTCCCATCCCTGGCAGTGTCCAAGCCCAGCTTGGATGGGCTTTGAGCACCCTGGTCTAGTGCAAGGTGTCCCTGACCATGTCAGGGGGGTACAAAGTAGATGATTTTTAAGGTCTTTTCTGACCCAGGCTATTCTATGATTCTGATCAGGAGGTTTCTCCTTTCTCCCCAGTATATATCTGAGGTTTTATGTTTGGTTTTGTTGCGAGCACCAAGAAGGAAAGGACAGGAAAGATATTACATGTAATTTATTCCTATGCCATTGAAAGAAAAATAAAGGTTTTATAGTGGCATTTTAAGAAAGAGGGGTTTCAAATGACCTGGAAAACAATGATTAAAAATTATGTAAATTTCTGTTTATCTAGTGCTTCCTTTCACAGTTAGGGTCACTTTTTTAGTGGAGAAACCAAAGACTATGTTTGATTTCTAATACAATTTCATTGACCTAATTAAGCAATAATACAACAAGAGTCACAATATTTGAGTAGGTGGTTGTTGGGCTTTTTTCTTTGTGGAATTTCCAACAGGCTAATCCAATTAGATAAGCTATCTGTGAGCTAGAAAATGTAACATAATGTGCTACAACTACAATTTTTGTCAGGGTGGCAAGTGAGATACTGCATAATTAGGAAAGCAGCATAATTGTCACTCTTTCCTTAGAGGCAACAAGCTTTGTCTGCGTGGTGCCAATGGGCCCCATGCAAATACTTGGTTCACAGCCACATCATTACCACAAAAATGTGTCTATGTTACTGCAAAACGTGTCTGAGATGTGAAAGAAGACAAGTAATGTTACAGGTTTTCTTCATATGTGAAGAAGTGAAAAAGGATTAGTTATGTACCTTCTATTAAAAATTATTCAAAAGCTGAGACTAACTTACCCTAGATTGGCATATCTGCATTATTCATCTTACCTCATCTCGCATGATCCTGCACACATTAAGCATCAGGGAACTTAGCAGAGCTGTTAATTTTATATATAAAGATCCCCAGATGTCTAAAGTACCTCTTCTCTGCTTGGACAGCATAAGTCACTTAAGAAAGCAGGGCTCCCACCTATGCCCAGTTAGTATTGGAATGCAATGCTTATTTTCAAGCGATTTCAAGTCAGCAGTGCAACCTTATGACAATGGAGGATGAGGCCATATGGGGCTCTATTAACAAGAATGCAGGCATATCTTCAAGAGAAGTGGTTATTCTTCTCTATTGTGAAGCTTGGGAGGCCATGCCTGGAGCACTATGTTTGGTTTTTGACTCTTCAGGTAAAAAAAANNTGTCCGTGAGGAAAAAAAAAAAAAAAAAAAAAAAAATCACGTCCTGGAGACAGTCCTTCAGAAGGTAAGCAAGATGATAAAAGGAACTGGGCTACATAAAGAGTAAGAAGGTGCTGGGGGAGCTGGCTTAAATAAAAGTGGTTAGGAGGGGATCTTCTTGGTCTCTTTGGTTACCTAGTGGCAGGTTATGGGCACGATAGAATAAGCTCCTTGTCAGAAGCACACAGAAATTAATTTTTCAAGTAATAGACAACAACTGCAAAAAAGAAAATTCTGAGTAGGTATAAGGTGGAAAAAAGATCACAGTGAAGGGATCAGATACTGAACCAGGTTGTCCAGAGACATTAAACAATATTTACTCTTGGAGATGTTCAGAAATCAACTGGCCAACACCCTGAAAAAGCTGTTCAGACTGTTCAATTGGCTCTGCTTTGAGAGAAGATCACCTTACAGGATTCTCGTCTAATTTTTTTATTTCTTTTTCTGTGAATGGTTATTTTAACTCCAAGATTAAAGTATTCTATTTTTAGCTGTCGTTTTAGCCATTACTGACCCTTCCTGATCCAGCTTAATAGGTTAGCACTGAGGCTACTGCAAAAGTTAAAATGTTCACGTGAGATTTATAAATCTACTGGTTTCATGCAAGCTTATTTGATCTGTTGAGTCAGTAAATAGCTAGCAAAAAGTCTTTGAGAAGGCAAAAGGCTTTTTCCCTGGAAGCTCTAGATCAGATTGGCATGGACTAGCTGATGGAAAGCAATAGACCAAGGAGGGAACTCTAGTAGTAAGGTAGGAATAGGCCTAGGAATGGTTTGAATCAGTATACAGGAAATAAGAGAGCAGCTAAGCTTATTTAAGTAAAGGATAGTCTAAAAAGTGTGGAGAGAGCTCTGGGAAGACATACTATCACTACTCAGGTGAAGGCACTGCAGGATGGGCTGACAGAGTTGAAGGAAGTCACAGAGAGAACTTGAGGAAAGTCACATAAAGCGTAGCAGCAACAAACCGGGTTGTGTACTGAGTGACACTGAACTGTGAATAAAACATCAAGGCATTATACCCATTATCACCCTACCACAGGCAGTTTTAGCTACAAAGGACTAAAAAAACAGCACAACTGTGTTTTGAGAACTACAGTAACAGGAACAAATATCAACTACACGGAAATATTCTGGGTTAACTCATCTGAGCAGTGAAGTCTAAGGTTAAAAAATTCTTCAGGTCATAGAGTAACAGAACCTAGAGAGATAATAACACATAGTAAATCAATCAAAATCCCATTTATGTAGAATTGTATTCATGTAGCATCTTTCTGTTGGTTAAATGCTGTGAAAATGGTAAAGATTGTGCAGAAGAATATTATAATACAGCTGAAAAAGGTGGTAGATGGCTTTCAAGGTATATAAGTTAATAGTAATGAAAAAAGTATCAAGTAATGTACTTAATTAAAAATATAACCATATAATGGTTGAGGTTGGAAGAAGCAACCTGTCCAAACCCCCTGTCATAGGCAGGCACTCTTTCTACCAGACCAGGTTGCTCAAAGCATCATCCTACCTGGCCTTGAACCCTCCAAATGACATCTACTACTTCCCTGGGCTACCTGTTTTAGTATCTCACCACCCTCAGGCCAAAGAATTTCTTCCTAATGTCTAATCTAAATCTATCTCTTTCAGTTTAAAGCTCTTCCTCCTCATCCTATTTCTATATGATTGTGTACAAAGTACCTCTCCAGCTTCCTTGGGTGCTCCCTTTAGGTAATGGAAAAGCTGCTATTGGGTCTCTCTGACACCTTCTCTTCTGCTGGCAGTACTGCCCCAACTCCCTCAGCCCGCCTGCATAGAAGAGGTGCTCAAGCCCTCTGATCATCTTCTCCTAGTAGTGTCATTAAAATAACAATTCTGCATACATGAATAAAGTGGGGCGGGGAAAGAACAAGGGAATAGATTACTAGTGTCAGCTTCAGTGTAAGGGTAGAAAGCCTTATGTTACTCATGCTGTGTATGGACCACCCACCAAAAAGTTTGATTAGTTGACTCTTCACAGTTAGTGATTTATATGCTTTGAGGCAATGGTAATTGAAGATTCATTCTTTTGCCCAATAATTCATAGCATAGATAGGAAAATAAAGAAAGAAATAATTTATTCAGGTATAACTGGCATTGATGCTATTGTTGATATATTTTAACCTGAACAAGAAAAAGCTACAAGTAAGTCTCAGCAGTCCATAAATCTACTTGCAAAATTCATTTTTTTACTATGCTTAGCAAATCCCCTGTTAGGAAGTGGCAGTTCTCATTATTACTCCAAGAGTTTTTTGGGCATTAAACTATATGAAGTTTTGCTGATTCATTAATTAAGAAATCTGTTTACTGCATTAAAATAGAGGCACAGGAACAAAGTATTGCATTATATGGAGAGAAGAGCAAATGAAAAAAATTAGAAGAAAATTCATTTTCTCTGACAACATGCATGAAGGAATTACATGGTATATACTGATATTAGTGCTTGAGATGAAAAAGCATTTAATAGATTGACTTAAAATATATACAAACCAAACTAAAAAAAAAAGTCAATATTTTTCGATTAACAGAATTCTGCTCTAACTAAAATTGTTAGATCATTCTGATTTTATGCATATATTTCAAGTAGAATCAATAATGATTTAGTACATTTGTATTGGCGAGAACATAGTAATAATTAAGTTGTTATCAGATTTTCACTGTATGAAATAAAAAGAGAATGTCCTTATTCATTTTTACCCATTTCTGTGCTTTGCAATGCACATATTAGATTAAACACCATCAATAATCACCTGCCATACTCTATTCGTGTCTTTAATATGATCTTTGTTCTGTAATTAAAGGTTAATGTACTTGTATAGTTAGTAGTAGAATTGTGTAATGGAAGTATTTTATTCTTGCAGCATGATATTTGTCTTTTCTCTGGAGGAACAATTCTAGACAAATATTTATATAACTGAAAACATTACTTGGTGAATTTTGAAATATTTCCGCAAAATTCTTCAGCTAGTATTTTAGTTAGTTAGCTAGCAACTCACCAATATTCACCTTGATCTAATTGTGAAATATATCTATGCATTTTACTACTAGTAATAAGGTTTAGATTTCTTTTATTTCTATTAGAACTGTAGAAGCAATAAAGTTATAAGTAAAATAAAGCAGATTTCTCTCTCTCTCTCTTAGTCAATGAAGTGATTTAATTAAAATGTCTTCAGTCAAAATCCTCTTCGCAGCCTATTGAAAGCTAAACAGCTTCACTCCTCTTACACAGTGAGGTCAGCTAAACTGGTGATAGTGATCAGCTGGATGGAATGGAGTTTATTTCTCAGATTCAAAGAAATAAGAAATGTTTTGATTTATAAGAAATATTAACTGAGACAACAAATTAATCTAGTTTGTACAGTTTTGCTAATGAATGAGGTCTGTACAGCTTGGATCAAGACCAAGGTATCTTGAGTGAGCTGGATTGTGGAATAATGGCAGATTTAAAAAAATATTGAAAGGAAAAAATGGAATTGCCATAACATTATTAAACCTATGCTTTAAAGCATATAGTGAAAGTAAAGCAACTAGGAATTCAAATGTCTGGTCTGTTATAGAGGATTCTATCCTTCTACAATCCTAGTGGTAATCTCCCAATTCATAGATCTCAGCTCTCTGACCCACTCTGAGCCATTAACCTAAAGGTATCAGATTAATTTTACTTTTCTTCACGAGGATTATTCGGTAGGAAATGACATTTCTGTAGCTCCACCCTATCTTTTCTAAACTTAATAGCTTTTTTTTCAGATTATAGTATTAATCAGTTCCATAAAATCATAATGTCTATTATAACCTATCTGAATAACTTAAGAAGACTGAGTTTAATATATATTCCTAAAGAAAAGAAAAAGAACTTCTATTTGTGGAACAAAGTTTATGTTCTTTTTACAATTCAATGCACTGTAAAGAAATATATTCAAATAATTTCTAGTGTTAAAAGAAGTACTGTAAAGAGTCTTATTTTTAATTATTTTATTTTTTAAATGCATTGCAATTTTTTTCAGCATTTTCTATGTCATAACTATTAGTATTCCAATATTTGGGGATTTGTCCCTCCAATTTAGCCATAAACCCTGCGTGTCTGTTAATGAAGCTATATGGAATGTATTTGAAAACAGGGGCACTGATGTACTTAGTAAGGTACTAAATATATCAGTGCAAGTGAATACTGCCCTGAGCCCATCTCCATCTGACAAAGCACCACCCTGGCAACAGACATGGCTCAGCAGAATATGTGTTCACTCTTGGGTCACCACACTATGCAGACAGAATATTAAAGTAGCATTGGTCTTTCTTAGTCCACCAGCAGATTTATGTCAGCTTCTTAATTTTTCATAAGTAGCTTATATTAATATTCTAGACTGCAAACATGTCAGGAGTGAACAAATATCCCACTCAGGATAGATTTAAATATCTATTCAGGATAGATTCAGGATGTCTTTATGTTTGGAAAAGTAAAATTTGTCATATGGTCAAGGTAAAGAGCTAGGACTGCTTACCACTTTAGCTATCCCAGATGCATCTTGAGGAGAATTAGCACCTCTGCAAAGTCTCTTTTCATAGGACATAACACCAGCGAATTTTATAGTTCATGTTCAAAGTAACAGAACCCTCTTAATGTCAAAACCACAGAATATTTAACATGCAAGTTAACCCTTAGGAACATAAGTATATGTCAAACAGTCTAGTACTGTGCTTAGATCAAACCAAACAGAAAGTTCCAAGTGAGTGAAAGACACAAGTTTCACAATCAAACTTAAATCACAAGCATCAAGAGGCCAATGAGGAGAGAAACACTCACAGATAAGACTGATCACGCTGTTAAACTATTCTTTGATCTCTGTGATTCAAGGTGGTTTGTTTGTGATACTTCCCATTTTATTCTTCCTTTCATTCTTGCTTCATCCTTTTCTGAAAATTAAAAGTAAAATCTTTGTGCCCCAAAAAGAATAATTATTTGCTCTTCTATTTGTGGAGGGAGATGGCAAAGAGGAACAGGTAGAAGGAAGAAAGTTTGATGGGAATGCAGGTGCCATCTTTTGAGTTTCTGGGAACACATAGCAGGCAAACTTGCATTATTTTCATTACTGTGTAAGATAGTCAAGAAAAAGTACTACAAGAAAGAAAAAATCAGAGTAGATCAAAGTTTCTTAGTTAATATTTGTTTTTAAGAAATACTGAGCCTTAATTTATCTTCTAGATCAACATGAACTGTAGTTGACTTACTTATTGAGAGTGATCCAAAGGTACATATACAAGATTTAGTACATAAAGACATTGTTTGCATCTGAAGCTTCTATTGAAATTAACAAACAGCTCTATTTGAGAGTCTGCTGTAGGTAGTCAGGTAAGAAACATGGCCTAAATTCTATTAACTTCACTCTCATCTTTTTAGAAAAAGATTACCCTCTTAGTTGAAAATACTAGGTTGTTATTATTTTATAAATATTATTTTAGCAATATTTATTTTTGTGGATTACTTCTGAAATTCCCAAAAATTTAAGAATTCAGTCTTCCTGAACTCCATCAGCTTGAATCCCTATAAATACAGAAGAATTTCACTTCTACCTACAGCTGCTTTATAACTTGACAGAGATCCTTCTAATATAATTTGTATCTAGGTTCTTATTAACTCCCCTTTTATTTCTGGATAGCATATTTTAAACAGCCTTTGAAAATTTGTATTAATAAGAAAGATTCATAGCTCTACTAGGCTATTATAGAATAAGACCTAAAATGTTCCTCATTTTGTAAGGTGTTTTCTTTCTGAAAGGGGTGCTAGGACAGGCATTTGAAAATGGATATGTCAATAGTCATTAACCCTTCGAGAAATCATGAAGGATCATGCCAATGAGTTTCTAATGAAAAATTTCCCATGGTTAAAATTTAACTGGTCTTATAGCAAAATGGTGTCTTTGCCATGCAAGGCCATTTTATTTTGTACTTTAATTCAAGATGTCAAAACATGTAAAGTGGTAGTGGGATGTCAGGAGCAGATACAAGACCAAAAGGCTTTCTCTTTACTCCATAAACTCTCATCTTCAGGTGAGGATAATAAATCCCTGTCACTGTCAGAAGGCTGCAGTGAGCAGTAACATTATTTCTCCAGCTACTGTAAAATACCACCTGGTATCTTGCATAAACTACACGGTAAATCATGGGAAAACTGCAATGTTATTTTACAATAACGCTGTAAATAACCTGTGCCTTGATCATAAATCTGTATCATCAGCAACAGCCCAAATCCACAACAGCAACTTTGAGACTGAAAAGATATTTCTCTTTGCCTGTAAAACTGTTCTTGTTATTCTGGCTTTGCCTAGTGTCTAGTAACTATATTCTCACCTGCTCTGTGAAAATGAGCTTTGAATACATATTTGAGATGAGTGATTTAAATACATGACAACATTTTTACTCAAGACTCACTATATTTCCTGATTCAAAAATGAATGCATTCCGGTGCATCTTCCTATACTGCTTTTTTATTATTGCTTAAGTAGCTTCCAATAGTACAAAAGCAACCATCCGCTGAGCTTTGATACAAAAGTAAAATATATAGATTTCTCAGTCTGGGCCACAATTTATTCCTGAAGTTATTAAGAGGGTCAGAGGGATAAAAAGAGACAAAAAAGCCAAATGTCTGGTCATAGATAGAGCATGCGGGTTTTTTCTATACATTGCATTATTGCTCGCTAGGGCACTAGCAGTCATATTGCCTATCTTTATAATCCTGTCCAGATTGCCAGTACTGGAAAAATTATTACCTCTACTAAAGATATGGTAACCAGGGGATATGACTTGCCCATATTTAGTATTCTGTTGTGTTTATTAAAACCCATATATAAAAAACTCTCACATTTTTAAGCAGGAGGAGTTTTAACTGTCTTGTTCAAAATTTAATGTGTTTTTCAATGTGCTCCTCAGAAAGCTGTTAAGGGAGTTATTAGAGCAATACCTGCCACTTTCTTACTGTCATTCTATTCAGTATCCCCAAAATACTATAAAAAGTATCTACTAAAAATTCAGAACTGTGATAAAATTGGCATATCACCTTCTTCTTTGCCCCCTTCCACCACTGTATATTTTATACACAGTTGCTTCATCACTAGTCATTCCAGAAAGAGTTAAATTTTTAAAAAATACAGAGTTTCGAATTATTTCATGTTTCAATTTGCACATAAGGAGAAACTGACTTTAAAGATTCATGCATGCTTTTACTGAGTGCTTATATATTTTTTCAATTTTTTTACTTTCAGATTTAGCAAAGCCCTGCCAGAAGACATTTAATGCTGTCATCGATATTCACTCTACTGTCAGGGATATTAAACTGAGAAGAAAGACCTGGCATACTGACTTCTTCTTGAAGCTTTGATAGTATGTTGGCTACAGCTTAGCAGTGTGAAAAATAGTGTTGCACTGCAAGCAAAACCAGGGAATTTTATTCTTGTCAATTTAGAAAAGTCGTGAGGAAAGTCAGCTTTAGACCACATAGGCTTTCCAGATTAGAAGGATTGCAGTTTTTGTTTCATTTTCTAAGTAAAAATTTACCTCATTTCTTTTGTCAACATTGACTATAAGGGCACTGGACTTTAAGAGGCTATTTCAGTTCTCAAAATCCCAAGGGCTCTTGTCCAATTTTATCCCTTTACCTATTCAGTAATATCAATGAGAAATATGCAAAACATCTAATTTTAAATTCAGTAGACACCAATGAACCTGGAAGAAAGGAACTGATTCATAAGGAGTGTATATATGTGTAAGTGTTCTAAGTGTTAGCAACTGGAAAGATAGCAGATTGGGACAGGTGATTTCATCCCTCTGTTAATCCCTGGCAAGCCCTCATCTGGAGGGCTGTGTCCAGTTCTGCAAAGGAGACTTGGACTCAAAACAGTGAATCCAGTGTAGAGTCAGAAAGATGATTAAGGGATAGGAGAACGTCTCGCATAAGGAGAGGCTGAGAGAGCTGGGATTCCAGCCCAGAGAAGACTCGAGAAGGGGTTTTATGAGTGTATATATATATATATATATATACACTGAGAGAGTGGTGCCCAGTGAAGGAACAAGAGGCAATAGGTATCAACAGAAATACAGGAATTCTCTTTAAACATTAAAACATAAAAAATAACCACGAGAGTGATTAAGTACTAGGACAGGTTGCCAAGAGTGGTTTTGGTGTCTCCATCCATGGAGATATTAAAAACTTAGGAGAATATGGCCCTAATCAATCTACTCTAGCACACCTTTATGCAGAGGAGTTAAGGCAGATGATGTAGGTCCCCTCATGCCTCTGCCCTTCCACAATTATGCAAGTCTTCGAAAAAGGGAAATTCTTGGGACTTGTTGAGTGACAGTTTAAAATTATTACTATTAATGTGGATTGTCTGTAAGTAAGAATAAATGAGTTTAAGTAATGCAAGTCA
>VYXF01007592.1:103265-145404 GCA_013397295.1 Polioptila caerulea | reverse complement strand
TTTTATGAGTGTATATATATATATATATATATATACACTGAGAGAGTGGTGCCCAGTGAAGGAACAAGAGGCAATAGGTATCAACAGAAATACAGGAATTCTCTTTAAACATTAAAACATAAAAAATAACCACGAGAGTGATTAAGTACTAGGACAGGTTGCCAAGAGTGGTTTTGGTGTCTCCATCCATGGAGATATTAAAAACTTAGGAGAATATGGCCCTAATCAATCTACTCTAGCACACCTTTATGCAGAGGAGTTAAGGCAGATGATGTAGGTCCCCTCATGCCTCTGCCCTTCCACAATTATGCAAGTCTTCGAAAAAGGGAAATTCTTGGGACTTGTTGAGTGACAGTTTAAAATTATTACTATTAATGTGGATTGTCTGTAAGTAAGAATAAATGAGTTTAAGTAATGCAAGTCAAGAGAAAGAAGTCTACCTTGATTTAAGGCTAGAGGGTAGAAATATTCCTTTAACAATTTGACACATTTCCTTGACAATTTGAAAGATTAGATTCTAAAATTCTAACTAGATTGAAAAGTATGCTGGCTGTATCACCTATCTAACCACTCAAAAATAGTTGAAAATCACATTTAACCAGAAGATGAAAGTCATACAGATTATAACAATTAACCAGACAAGTAACCTCCAGAAATAATTTTTCCTTTATCTGGTATCAAGTTTCAGATATATCAGGGGTTTTCACACATACTACTCAATGTTCCCACTGGTTCTCCTAACTTCATATTTCTATTAAACATTGGTTATTTTCTCCCTGATGATAAAATTTATGACATCACTCAGAAAGTTTCTCAATATTTTTTGTTTCCCTGCTTGGAATTCATGAGGGAAGTTTCCAGAACACATGAGTTGTGCTGACTGGTGGATAGGAAGATGTTTCTTTCCATGCTGCATTGGGTAGAGGAGGTGGTCTTGATTCTCATCTACTTTATTACTATCTCTTCACTCATATATACTCTTTAAGACACTGATATCAAACTCTTTTTGTGGACTTTAAGTAATATTTAATAGCATTGCAATCACTTGTTTGACTCTTTTCACTCTCAGAAATGAAATGGCTGGCTAATGTAAATTGCTATGGCTCCACAGTCTTTGTTAACAATCATAAAAATTTGGTCCTGAATTTTCTTACTGCTTTAAAGCAAAAGAAATATTGCAAGCTTTATATTTTGTTTGAATAAGAACTACGAACTGCAGCTGGAAAACCTTAAGTTTGCACAGGCTTTGTAATTCTGAGTTTTAACTGAAAACTCAAAGAAATATGCTGCAGCTTTCAGGGTTCTATGATAATAGATGTCTTAGCAATTTTATCAGAATGTTAATAATGTCATATATAGAAGTTCAGAAACAGAGTAAATGTGGGTATTAGTCATCCTTAGCAATTAATTATATAGTTAAAAAGCTACACAATTAAAATCAATTTGTTACATTAATTACCTAATTAATTTTTAAATTAACGCTGCTAAAGTGTTTAGAAAGAACAACATGTTTTTAATATCACAATCATACCTGACTACAGAGGATTTCCTTCTTTTTTTCACTTTTACCACCAGAAATAGATGTGACATGGTCTGACTGGTCAAGGTCTTAAAAAATCTGAGTTACATTTTGGGATTTGAGCAGATGATATCCAGAGATTCCAGCATTTTTATTTACTCTAATGAATTTAGGCTAGTGTTGAACACAAAGGATGACTGAGCAAAGAATTGGCAAGCTGTGCGACAATTTTTTTGCAGGCAGTTTATAGAGTTGGTTATAGCAGTTAATGAGTTAATAGCATTCAAAAATAGTGCTGTTTAGTTTGGGATTTTTTTCAATGTATTTTTCATATCTATTTCATATAAATGACAAATAAATTATTTTACAGGGTGGGACTCAGGAGAGTCAGATTCAGTGTGGCAGGATTATATTGGGAGGCATTTGAATTCTAAGGGGACTGTTTCATGGAGACAGTACGTGTAGAAAGCTCAGAAAGCTCAGAAAAAAGACAGATGGAAAAATTATTTCCTTCTAGGGAGACAGTCTGAGCCACTAACTAATCAGGATGTCTTAAGTTGCAGCTGAAGAAGCTATTGGGAGAGTGGTAGAATTTACTCAGCTCTAATTCTATACAGTGAGCTGAAATAGTTTGAAAGTACTTTTGATTTCTGTTAGTCTGAATTTTATAGTTAATATTTCAAGAAGAAAATGTGTAACATTTCTTAAATCTCTTGAAAAATTAATTTTGGTTTGATTGGACCAGAGAGGAATAGTACAGAGCTTTATCATTACAAAGATCTTTTTCTCCTGTGTCTTTATAGAGTCATTTCACTTCCATATATACACCACCACAACTGAGAAATCAAAAACAGGTATCTACAGACTGGAAAACAGATCAAGAATTATGCTAAAAAGTCTGCCTCTCTGCGAGGGGTTGGAAAACAATAGGGAAACAAAATATAGAAGCCTAGGATCTGGCTTAATTCAAATTAATACTGCAAAGGTTCAAACGCACCCTCAGTTGATATCCACTCAGTTGTAGATACCCAGCCACCTTCCCACAGCACGTATATAAGCTGGTGTTAGGTTGGGGAGTGAAAAGACAGTGTTCCCATCTAAATACTTTGTTCAGGCAAGGGCTTTTTCTCTGCTGTAGTAGATCAGAGGGACAGTGATAATTAAGGAATGAAGAAGTTGGCATTCCCTATAAAGGAAGCTAACCCATGGGAAAGAGACATAACAAATGGAAACTGTAGGATACCACTTATTTAGAAAGCATCTGAATGTTAAGGATCAGTGAGATATAGTTCCTAATGTTCAGACAGAACTCTGTTTCTTTTGTTGTTTTAGAGATATCAAACTACAAAGGAGGGGAGAAAGCAAGGACAATAGAAATTATAATTCAAATTGTTTATGTCAGCCTAAGCCATGTTCAGTTATTGAATTTGTATGAGATCCCCACCAGGACATGAATAAACTGTATATGGTGCATGTTTCCTGAGCACACAAGATTCATGCCCATGACCAGAGAGCTTGAAGTTTGTGCATGGGCAAATATTCCTCCTGGTTTACAACCTGATAGTCTTTTCAATTAGATGCAGGAGAGCACTGAATGGGAGTGTGAGTCATATTTATTTTCCAATAAGTCATGAAAATAGCTTCAGTTCAGCTGCAATGGTTCTATAAAAGTATAGAATGTTTTCAGCTATGGACAGATCATAACTTTTGGACTTCCATATGCTTTGGGTGATGTATATTTTGCCCAATGAACTCATTGGGCACAGAAACAGCTCTCTACCCAGAAATTACAAAGTGAGATCTAGAAAAGGGGTCAGCTTTTTACATATGTTCTTGAATTTTCCTTGCATACAGTGAAGATGAAATGACTTTGTTTTCTACCCATCATCTCAAATCCCACAATATTTCATCAATGCATACTAAGAGCTCTCATCCAGAACTAGACCTAGAGAGTGGATCTGCTCTTATGGCATGCTATGCTCAACACTAAATGATCCATAGCTGACAGTGACTGAAAGCCACTGAAAGCAAAATGACTGTAGTGTGTGTGCACAGAATACTCCAGAGGTGGTTACTGTAGGACATGATTTCAATACCAGGCCATAAATAAATGTACAATTGCTATACAATAATATTTAAAGTCAGAGGGAACGGGTGTCTAATTTGGTTTAGTTTCTGAACCACACTGGCCTTTAGTAATAGCAAGCATTAATTTCTCCAAATATATCTGAACAGATATTTTTACTAGATGATGGTAATACCAGTTATTTTTAAGGTAGTATTATTCTTTTCATTATAAGGTTCTACTTTTATTTGTTCCAAATATCAATAAACTTCATCTCTTTGGGTATATGTTTTTCCATTGCAAGTGATTGCTTCAGATTGATTTTCTTTGTGGATTTCCTTTTATCTTTCAGCTTTAATGTCATATAAAACAGCACATTTACTTCTGAGAATTAAAGCAGAAAATAATATATTTTTTGCCAATGTTAAATAATTGCCAGACTTTTTTAAAGAACATCACAAAACGTCACACATTTGTACAGTTACTTAGAAATTGTTTGGGAGGGGCCTTTGTTTAACAGATATTTTTGTAAAGTCTTCTATTTGAAGATGTGCTCTGGTAAAATTTTCAAACTGAATGTTAATATACAACATAAAGATGTTGATATACAACAACACATGTGTTTGCTTATGTAGAACATTCTATGTTCTAGTGTAAAGGTGGACATCCTTTTAATGTGAATCTGCAGGACATTGCTAGACAGCAATTATAGATTGTTGATGGTAATCTTCTGGAGATGTGTTAAAAAGAAACTGTCCAGTTCAGGTGAAATACAGTCCAGCACAGACTGGAAAGTGTAAATAGGAGAATAGAATGGAAATAAAAATGAGAAATTAGCAGCGAAACAGCATGAGAAGAAAACTTCCAATCTTAAATTTCGACTTAAATCTGAACTTGAGTTTCAACAAGTAATTAGTCATAGAGATTAAGGATAAAGGTGACAAAATTGTGGAAAGCCAGAGATACTATTTTTTCACAGATAACTTTCCATTTCATATAAAACATACTGAACAGAAGACCCCAATGTTCTGCAAATAAATTCATGCCTGATTTTAAATCCCCATTTAATACTTAGGTCATGAAGTAGAAGTGTCATGGTGAAGTCTCTTTTGAAGCATAAGCCAAAGCAGACCAAAATAAGATTAAACCTGCAACTGTCTATAACCATCTGGATGTGGCGAGATGGGGCATGATAGAAAACACAAGGTTTCATTTGCAGTACCTAGGATGCAAAATGTCTAGGCACTAAGAAAGGAGGAACATACTTTCTGTTCTCTCAGGTAGTACACTGGTGCTAAGTTCCACAGAACCTGCCACTGACAGACTTTACCAGTCCTGTTTTTATATGTATGGCTGAGCAAAACTGTGGGGACAATTTAGGATTAAGTGAGAGTCAATAAGTGAAAAGCTTAATACACCTAACATTAAACAATTGAATTAGCAGCATAGGTTAATAGGCCAATTCAGTCTGGGAGGAACCTGATGAGTTTTCTATCCAGCCTCCTGCTCAAACCAGGATCAGCTGATAGATCAGACCAGGCTTTTCCAGATGGGTCTGGAAAACTCTCAAGGATGGGTATTTCAGAACCTGTCTGGTTGCTCCAAGTGCTTAATTCTCTTAATACTAAAGAAAATTGCTTTATATTCAGAGCCTTACTTCAAATTATAACTTCTTTGTCATACTTTTAAACAATAAGTGATTAAAGAATAGAAACATTTTATAGAGATAAGCAACATGTGGAAAAAAGGAAATAATTGAAATGTCTCGGAAAAACATATGTTTGAAAGCAGAAATCTAAGACATTGGCCTCATATTACATGTAGATGTCTATCTAGATGACAGCTATGCTGCCTATATTTAATCTCTAGTACATTGTTTGCTACAGTTAGCAGTGATTTGAAACAAAATGAAAGTATTTGGTGATAAACAACAACACGAGGGAAACACACGTACGGTACTAGTTACTAGTACGTAACATTTGAAAATCAGGAAAATGTTTCATTATGTATTAGCAAAGATCATAGAAAACTTGGGCAGACTATAGTTCCTTTTTGTCTGCAAGAGTACCCTGACCCAAGAAAAAAACCCCTTGCACAAGTGAAGGAAATTCTCTTGACGTCAGGGAGATGTGGGACTGAGATTGCTATATTGAGAAGATTTGGATCATCAGCTTCAGCGGTGTAAGACTCAGTTCTTCATGGATAAGGACATCTGCATTTAGCCCTGAGAATGACCTCAATACTTTTTCTATGAAGAATGATGCATTTAGTAGAACTTTGTGCCACTAAAACTTACCTACATATTTTATGGTTTTCTTGCTCTTCCTATTAGGAATATCTGAAAGAAAAGTATACCTTGCTATCTTCAGCATGTACTGGTCAACTGTAATGGTACCCATGTTTTATCATAATTAACAGAAAGTAGAAAAGTCCCTCAGGTATCTAGAAATTGTTATAATTAGGGTAAGTTTATACTTCTGTTTTAGAAAAGTAAAACAGAAATTCATAAAATGGAAATTATTAATGGATTCAATATTGCCATCTTACTGCTAATGGTTTAAATAAATTATTGGTATAGAGATTCCCTTAGCTGTTTAAAAATAGCACAAGTATCTCCAATTATTCCTGTTTAATGTTGCTCAGTGAATGAGGGTGAATCTTTGACCCTATTAATGCCTTGTTAGAAAAGAGATGGATGTCTAGAATTTTGGGGATCATACAGTCCTATTAAAGCAGCTATATCAGTACTTAGGCAGCAAGAGTTATAGAATAATTAGAACCACTTGAAGCTAAGAATTTTTACTGGTACTAAACAAAAATTTTGAAATAGTCTTTGTATGTGTCTATACATCCATGTATATAACACAAGAGAGGTTTAAAGAACACCACACAAAACCAGATCAGGAGAGTATATTCAGTAACAAGAAAATATCAAAAGAGAATATTGTTTGTTATGTGTTGGAAAATAAATAATGGCCTCCTTGTTGAAGGACCTTATAACTTGCTGCCAGCTGTCACTTTTTACATTGTGCCAGAATTATCAAATGCCTAATTCTGCTAGCTTGGGTATAACCAGCAATATCCCAGTGCAAGCCTACAACACAGGCAAGTTTTCTCACATTTCATATGCATTGTGTTAATTTGCAATAAAATATTATTTCCTAGGTCCTGTGCAATTTTTGCATTTGATTCTCTGAATATTACTATATGTAATATATATATATTATATATACAAAATATTAATATATAATTCTATCAGGCTATCATTCTCCAAGCTGTATCTTTTGCTTGAAGTTTAGTTCATGAAGTGGCTTGATCTAGAGAGTCGTATTAAGCTGTGGGAAAAGCACAGCTTTTTTTCTTTTGTAGCTGCTTCTAAACTTTGAATTGTAGCTGTAACCTTGGTCCTGCTTTACATTTTGGAATCAGGGTTACAAAATTGTTCATATCCTCATTCTTTTACATCTGTCCTGTCCTGCTAGGGGATCCTTTAATTATTTAACACTTATATATGTATATATATGATATATAAATCAGTGAGTATTCATGTGAGATTTTGTGATGATACAGATACGTATTTAGGTGACTGAAAAGAATTACTATATTCATTGACTGGAGAAAAGAGCAATTAATTTCTCTCATTTATTTGTTTTTTTTTTAATCCTTTACCATTCCTGGTTATGATGATCAAATTCAGAGATGAAACTATTCTTTCTATTTATGATATAACTGATATCTCAAATGTAGGAAAAAGAATAAAAAATCTTGTACAGTATTTGACTCACCAGGGAAATAAGGATATTGCAGAGTTGCAGAAGTTTTCTAACACTTCTGTCTTCACTCTTGATCCAGTTCCCAGGATGTTTAGGACTCCCAGGATTCACCTACATCACATGCCAGCGTAAAAGTCCCTCAGCAAGAATAAATTTATCTGCTGCAAAACCAAGTGGAAGGAATAGAACTATCCTGACTCCCAAACCAGAAGGTGCTTCTTATTTCCCTAATTATGTATTATGCTACAAGTGTTGATCCCCAATTTGACCACCGTGGGAAAATGCATGTCCTCAGATTTTAATAAATGTAGGCAAATCCTAGTTTTGTACTTTATCAGGCTCCATAGTCATTTTATGAGGATCACAAAAAAATAGAGAACATGAGGAGTTATTTTCCTGTTAGGTATGGTACAATTTTTGTCAAACTAACTATGTTTCAAAGCAAGAATAACCACCCAAAGAATATTAACTAACTTTGTAACTACAAACATTTTCAAACAGAAGAGTGCTTAGAAGGCATTTACTGGCTCTTTTAAATGAGGTGCGTTTTTTTATTTGTTTTTTTTTTAACTTACCTGGAATAAGGCAGCATTCATTATCCTCTGGAAAAGTATAAAAAGTATATCAAAAAAGTTATCTGCAAAGGCTTACAAAATTTCTGTCCATCTGCATATTTCTACAGCACTGCAATTCAACAAATTATTAATATTCTTGGCAAAGTAACTGGTTGAAGGGTTAATAGCTTCTACTACTGAAAGAATATCTAATGTGGTTTTAAACTATAAATGAAGAAACCTAGCTATCACAAATTTCAGTACCCCATACTTTTCATGTTTTCATTTTATGTACTTTTAACCATTATAGAGTGATAGGAGGTCTTATTTCCTTAAGATATGAATATTTATGCACTTTCATTATTGCCAGAAAGCCAGCGTCTTCTCAACGGTCAGATGAGGTTGTCTCCAAATTGTAGAACTACAACATTAGTTTATTTATTATTAATAGAGCTCATAAATACCCATGACATCCAAAATAGCCTTAAACAATTTCACTTGAGCATGATCTGAATTATTTTTTTTCCCAGGGAGTTCTATTTTCTGGTGTATAATTATGTGTCATCAGCTGTGACTGGAAGAACTCTACTCCACCCCATTTCTTACAATAAATGACAGATATTATAGTCTACAGCTAGTAAAATATTTGACTAACTAGAAAAACAAAAACAAAAACAAGCAACATGGAGTGGTTATTATTTTTGACAGAAACATAACTAGATCATTAATAAACTTTTTTAAGTCTTCTTTATATATAGCTTGAAAGACTGCTCTTGAAAGAGATGAAGTCCAGCGAAACCCCACAACAAATTTAAAGTCATTGTAGAGAAGAATGTAGTCAGTGACCATTAAAAATATTTGAACTGTGAATTATACTAGCATTTGTATATATGAATGAACAGATTTATAAACAGCTAGAGAAAACATTATCCACAGCTGTATACTCTGCTCCTAATTTAGAGGTTTTAAATCCTTTGCAATGAGAGCAAACTACAGACTCCTAGACAGAAGAAAAATTTCACTGGGGCTGTTTTCGCTTAGCATACCAAACTGAAGATACTTCATCATTTTTTGATGACTGATCTGTTTATGCATAAAGGAGACAGAACAAGTAAGGCCCCACAATGAGTTCAAAACTTTCTGCAGCAACTCAAGCACGTTACCATATTTGTAATTCAGTCTCCTAAGACATGATCCACTGGAGAAACTTCAGTTTAACTTCAAACCCAGATTCATTATTCTTGCACTCTATACACTTCCTTGTTTCTTTACAGTGACTTTCTTTCAAATTATGAGCTACGAATTAATAGTACAATGGATCATCTGTATGGAATATTATCTAAGTGATTCTTAATTTGGTATTTAAAAACACATACATTGTAGCTAAGACACGAACAAATGCTTGTCATACACCAAAAATATTAAGTCAGGATGAAAATAAAAATGGCTAAGATTAGAGTTGAGAGGCTAAATATATCTTGACAAGGTGCTAAAAGGAATAGCATTGTGATGGGTTGATCTTGGCTGGATGCCAGGTGCCTACCAAGGTGCTTTTTCACTCCCCACTTCTTATCTGTACAGAGAGAGAAAATAAAATGGAAAACCAGTCATAGGTTGAAATAAAGGAGTTTGCTAAAGCAAAGGTGAAATGTTGTGCATGCACAAGCAAAGAGAAATAAAAAAAATTATTCTCTCCTTCCCATCTGCAAGTGATGTTCTGACACTTCCTGGGAAGAAGGGCTTCAGCATGCAGAGCAGTTGCTCTAGAAGGCAAACACTGTAAATAACAAATGTCCCCCTTTCCTCCTCCTCTTCTTAGATTTATATCTGAAATGGTGTCACATGGTATGTAATATCCCTTTGGTCAGTTTGGGTCAGCTGGCCTGGCTGTGTCCCCTCCCAGGATCTTGCCCACTCCCAGCCCTATGACATGGGGACAATGTTGGGAGACAGTGCTGCTGCTGTGCCAGCCCTGCCCAGCAGTACTCAAACCACTGCTATGTTATCAGCACCTTTCCAGCTACCAATGCACTGTACTGTGAGGGCTGCCATGGGAAAAGTTAACTTAATCTTAGCTAGATCAAATACAACTACATACAATACTGACAATTCAAAATCAAATTTAAAATTACATAGTTTCCTGGAAGGAAAAGAGGTAACAAGCTCAGCACTGGAATGTGACTTTCAACCCTGACATTAGAATAAATACATGAAAAGTTTTATTCCAGAATCATCATGAAACCTGTTTTTTTAAGTACTTGAGATGGATGTACACAGTCTCTTGAAGTGGAAAACATACAGAGGAAAATAAATGTCCTTTAACGAGGGATTATGCCTTTATTCTGCTCATTTAACAATGAAAATTTGTACTTACTTAAATTAAAAATGGCTCTCAGAAAATTTCTCCAAGTTAGAAAAGAACAGGAAGTAGGTAAATGGCAAATGCCTATAAAAACCAATGTTATTTTAGAATCCGTCCTGTGGCCCTGGTCCTATTGATGTTGATTTTTCAATGGGGCTCTATGATTATATCTCTCAAGTCGTGTTTGCTGAGAGTCAAAATTAAATGTGTTCATTTTCTATTATTTTGATATAAAATGAATTTTACATTGAAAAAGAAACAATCTAACAAAACCCCAACTTGTGAAAGAACAACAAATCAATAGGGCACTGCTATATAGAGAAGTAGATACAGGTTTTGTCTGATCATAATTTCAAAAAATCAAGATGCCATGCAGATGAAGGAGAAGGAGCCTACTGGAGAAAAAATAACTGAAAAAGAGATGTTCCATTAACTTAAAATGCTGAAGAATCTCAAAAATAAATTAATTAATAGCTCCTGTTACTGATATTAAAAAAAGAAGATATTTGAGATGGTACTCTCACAATCTTCAGACTCCTTTGTGCGCAATATTTGCACATATATTTAACGATATATTGTATTTCCCTTATAAAGCATTTAGCAACTAAATTTTAATTAAGAGAATCAATAACACTTTTATCTGTTTTTCTTTGGAAAGGATAAGATCTTAAAACCAAAATCTTAGAAGTATTTGGATTATACTTTAAAAAAATAACTGCACCCATCTCTTTTTCATAAGATTATAGAATCATGGAGCACCAGGTTGGAAGGAACCACTAGGTTCATCTACTCCAGCCTTTCTTGGAAAAAAACTTGGTCTAGACAAGAGGGTACAGCATCATGTCCTACGAAATCCTAGGTGTCCAATGTTGGGAAATCCTATTCTTCCCTTGGATGATTATTCCAAAGGCTGATTGTTCCTACTGCGTAAATTTTTCTCTTGTGTCCTGTTCCAATCTCCCTCGGCACAACTCCTACCCATTACCTCTTGTCTTTCCCATGTGACTCTTTGTAAAGGGAGTCTCCATTTCCTCTGTAGCCTTTAAGTACTGGAACAAGGTCTCCCCTAAGCCTCCATTTCTCACGACTGAACAAACCCAGCTCTCTCAGCCTTTCCTCACACGTCAGGCTCCCCAGTTCTTTGAACATCTCTTTGGTCCTTCTCTGGACCCTCTCCAGTCTGTCCACATCCTTTATTGTACAGGGGGGACCAAAACTCCAGATGTGACCTGACAAGTGTTAAGTAGAGTGGGATAGAGTGTCTTTTTCATCTCTGCTGCTGAGGTAACCCAGCATCATGCTGTCTTTCTTTGATGCAGCAGCACACTGTCCACTCATAGGGAGCTTGCTGCCCACTAGGTCCTTCAGGTGCCTTTCTACAAAACTTCTCTCCAGCCAGGTAGTTCACTACCTGTAATTCACTCCTGGATTATGTGAAAGAACTTACATTTGCCCCTTTACTTCATACGGCTCACTCTTCCAACCTATCCAGGTCTCCCGACAGGATGACTCTCACTTCTGAAGTTTCTACTTCCCTGTTCAATTTGTCGGCAGTTTTCATGAGGGTGTGCTTGATCCCATCCAAAATGAACACATTAAACACTTCAGGGCCCAGTATTGATCCCTGGGGAAAGCATTTGTGACAGGTTGACAGTTTAAAAAGGAGATGTTTTCCAGCGCCCTGTGGGTGTGTCTGGTCAGTTTCCCGCCCACAGCACAGACCATTAGACCACTGTGCATCAGTTTCTTTAGGAAAAGGCAGTGGGAAACCACAATAAAGTTCTTGAAGAAATCTGTGTAGGCAATGTCCAGTGCTCATCCCACATCAGCCAAGCAAGCTACTTTGTTATAGAAAGCAATCAGATTTGTCAAGTGTAATTCCCCATTGGTGAATCTGTGTTGGCTTTTCCCAAACAAGTTTCACCCAACATGAGGCAGCTCACAGGAGGTTTCATTACATAACTTCTTCAGGGCCTGAAGTAAGACCATATATTACAAAGATTTTATCTTTTGCCCATATACCATTCTGCATTAACCTAAAATATCTTGATAGAAATGAAATAATGCAGGATAACCCAAAATGTAGTTGAGAATTGACTTCTGGAATCTGTTTGGTTTCGCCAATAGTATAAGAATTTTTCAAGTCACATTTTTCTTGTGAGAACAGAGGTTTCTGGTGAATCTGTTATCCAGTTTCTGGGTATGTTCTGTAACTGATAAGTTATCAACAAAGTCCTTTCATATGTAAGAAATTCTATTAAAGATTTTTTGAGGTTATTAAGGATCATGTTAAATCATGCCATTGGAATTCGAATAGAAAAAAATAGTAAGCACTCAGAAGACACACACACACAAGAATCTGAAAATTGAATTTAGCTAGTTTCTACCTATTTATTTAAACATAGAAAACCAGTTTATTAAAGCATTATTTTCTTGGATAGGACAAGTAGCTGGGGTTAAAATAGGAGTTTTGTTTCTTAACTGCTGGGGTTTCTTACCTAAAAAAACAAATAAAAAAAGATTAATGTATTTATGATTACTAAAAAAAAGCCAAACCAGGATGTGTACTAGAAGTACCAGGACTGCAAAAAAGTTAGTAACGCACAATAGAAATTGTTGAAATTATTTCAAAAGAAATAATTGAATAGTTATTTCCAAACAGGTTTTCCTTTTGACTTCTTCATATATACACACAAGAGAAAAAGCACTTTTATTTACTGTATGTCTTTACTTGCACATTTAAGAACACTTTTTGCAGCATTAGTTTGTCTAAAGGAGTTCTCAGCTATCAGTGTAGTCCTTATGCCATTTTCTCAGCCAAGCTAGCACGATTGTTTGTAGGTCTAGACTGTGAGATTGAGAAAATGTTCCTGAGTAAAAATAAGCCGTTTTTTCTGGTTATTTTTAACAAAGGGAAGTGAAGATAAGGAACATAATAAATGTAAGGACTTCCTGAGACAGCATAAGTTCTGAAAGGAGTGTTTATCAAACTATAGCCTTTCATGTCTTATTCTGCCACATATTTGCAAAAACTTGAATTTAGAGGTAATTCAGTCATGAATGTTCACTGACTGAGTAAGGCTACATCTTTTTATCCTTTTATTTTTCCCCCTTCTGGCTATTACCAATGCATTAAGGAAGGCGTTAAAACAAATTGGGGAGTATCTCACTTTAAAATATATTTAGTACAAGTTTTATTTGGGCTGCAAAGCATTGTGATTCATAGAACATCATGAAAACGTCTCTTAACAGAAGCAGAGACAATAGAAATCCCACCAAACTATAGATACTATCCTAAAAAGAGCTGTCTCAGGGTAGTGCACAGCAAACAGAACCTGCCTATATATTCAATTTATCTGTTTTTCTGTTTTTCCAGAGCCACAAATAGGTCTTGAAATGATATCTTACACATTCTGAAGATTTTGACAAAGCAACTTCCTACTCTCAAGAAGTGTAATTATAACTCATATGGTATGAAATTGAGCCTCAAAAATCCCTGAAGCACAGCCCTGTGTCAGCCTCCCTTAGTGCTAAATACATTCCAGTCTGTGGTGATGTGACAAAGCTAGCTCTAATGCAAGAAGTGCAGACTTCAACATTTGGTAGTCTTTCAGCATATAAGTGCTTCAGAAAAACCACTATATAATTTTAAAGATAGCATTTTTATGTGTTTTCTACTACATGGACACAACATTTGCAGATGCTCTCCAGTGTCTCAAATAATCAGGAAAGGAATTATTTTTTTGCTATTTTATAACATGTAAATTTGGCCATTAAAAATATCTATTGCCTGAAATCTAATTTAACACAAAATAACACATGCTGTTCTCATTGCATATTTTCAGCATGGGATGCTAAACAAACAGATTGCAGTAGTTTGCTTGAAACTAAATGAGAGATCTCAAAGACAGCATTACCAGTATATAGACATCAATAAATAATGATTAGTAATCACAATAAAAGAATAAAAAATCCAGAAGAAGTGTATATATAAAAGAAATTTTTGAGTCTTATTGTTTTGAATTTCTCAGAAACTTGGTTTCAAAACACTTTGTGGAGGATTAAATGATTATCAGGCTTTGCCATAAGCAAAGTCAATAACAATTTTGACCTTGCTTATTGTTCAGTGTGATTGTTTTTGAAAATCTCATATGATAATAATTATTGTTTATTAAAGTAACATCTGAAACAGTTTTTTATGAGTAAAATGTATATTGATATTAAAAAATTGAAATAATTCTGAGACTAGAGAGGATATGGGGAAAATGATGTATCCTATTTAGCTAATATGTATAAAATACATTATTTTTTTCCACCAATTTTTAAAATTTATTCTCTTTTTTTTTAGAAGTCAAGTCATGTATGCCCTGATAACAGTTTTATTTTGTTATTTCTAGCATTTTTTATCTCCATAAATTGAGTTTTAATATTGAAGAAAGAGATTAAAACACTTGGCATTGTCATAGATTCAAAAGAAGCTCCCTCTGAACAAACAGTCTGTGCTCAGGGTCCCACGTGATGCAAGCGAACATCAAAGCCTGGCAGTGATAGCAGCACCAGTCCCAAAGGCAGTGCAAGTACCTCCTTGAGGCTCCCACTGTGTCAGACAGCATTGCTCTCTAATCTGCATTGACTCTAGTTTCTGAACTAGTCTCCTGATGAGGCTTTACTGTGCCATGCAGCTATCCTGACTGACCTGGCTTCAGGTCGAACCAGGGTATAGAAACACACACTGGCCCTAGAGTGGTTGCCAGAAACATCTGTGAGATCCTTCTGGAACTGCCCTCCCTTAGAGCCACTTTTCCTGAGCCTCCCTGAACAGCCAGAGACCGGGTGGACAATCAGCATAAATGAGTCAGTCCCCTCCTCCCAGAGACCAACACAAGTACTGATATGTCAGGGCTTTCATGCTTCCATTGATTTTTCTATTATGTTTACATTCCTATTTTATCATGTAGGAGAAAGTCTACATTCATTGTTTAATAATTAAATCATGTCTTATAAATGAAATATTTTTGGAACTTAAAAAAATTTCAATATATTTTTATGGTATTATTTTTTTGTCTTATTTCATACTCTCCACTGCAAAGTATATTTCTGTATTGCTTTGTGACACGTATCTTTTCAAGTCCAAATCTAATTGTAGTACTCAATGTGCCATAGAACACCATTGGAAAATGCCTCTGTGTACATGAAACAGAAATCCATACTGGAAAGTCTAGTGTGTCATTCCCATTCTAGGAGATTTTTCAAAAGAAACATGACACTCAACAAAATACATTATCCATGACATCCAAGACCCAGTCGCAGATAATTCAAAAGTTTATGAAGCTACTGTGTCTTTAAACTCATTTTTTTTAATTAAAATCAATTTGAGGTCATGAAAAGCTCCATATAATCTTGCAAAAATTTATATTTTTAATTTTATTATTTTTCAGCATCTATTATTGTGCAAAGTGCTATCCAAATAAAAACTTTTTAAGACTGTAAAATGACTTTTTAAAGTATGAGGAAGTTGGTTAGGCATTATCTTTTTCCTCCTTTTTTCCATTGAATGGCCAAGGAGTGACCCCACTGCTCTTTACAAGCGTGTGAAAAGAGGTTGTAGCAAACTGGCCTTCTCCCAGGCAGCCAGAGAGACAGGACAAGAGGACATTGCTTCAAGCTGTGCCAGGGGAGGTTTAAGCTGGACATCAGGGGAAATTTCATCACAGATATGGTTGTTAAATATTGGAACGGGCTGAGTAGGGAGCTGGAGGAGTCAGCATCCCTGAAGGTGTTCAAGATTTGACTGGATGTGGCACTCAGGGCCATGGCCTAGCTGACAAGGTGATGATTAGTCAAAGGTTGGATCCGATGATCCCAGAGGTCTTTTCTAACCTAAATGATGCTGTGATTCTGTGACTACAAATAAATTTCACAGAATGTACTCCTTACCCTATCTTACCATTTTTAAAACTGTTATCATTGCAATTGATTGAATGTAAAATATAGAATTGAATAACTTGGTTTTGGCAATATTCACTAAAAATTCAAGATGTATTTATTAGTAATGATAATCACTAATCATTAGTACTGATAGAATTTTGGTCTCTTTTTCCTATGACTTAAAAAAAAATCTTTTTACATCTGTTTTTACACTGTTTCATAAAAAGAATAAGACAATTTTAACAAATTTAAAATCTGTTCAATCCTTTAATATTATAAGCCAGAGGCTTGGAACAGGCTACAGCAAGAAATACTGGCCAGGATCAGCACTTACATTTAATTGCTTTTGTCATGTTTCTACAGTGCAATTAATTTAATTTGGAAATATTGTATTCACAGAGAACTTTACAGTCAAATCTCTTTCTGTCTCATTTAATTGCCTAAGTAAGAGGACAGTTAGAAGGTCTGAAATTCCTGTTCCTCACTTGTATTGTAAAGGAAAACTTTATTTTAATAAATATATTATTTCTTTTAATCACTCAGATTAATAGTACTTCATTATATATTATATTCTTTCCATGTTTCTTTTTATTTATCTGATTAGAGACTGAATAATGTCATTATTTGGACTCTAGTCCATGTCACATTCAGTGAATGGTAAATCCACCTGTATAATTTCCAATATCAAAGGGGTAAAATACAATATTTATGCCTCTCAGAATATGTTCTTATGAGGTAACGTCTTAAGAATTGAATCCTAGAGTTAAAATCCGGAAAACCTATTTTAAATTAATTTTGAATTTATACTTATTTTTGTTTCTTTTATGTGTATTAAAAGAGGGAAAAGAGAGGAATCCTATTATGACATTTCATTTATTTCAATATTTTTGAAATATGTTGTTGAAAAGTGAGGGATTGTAGATGAATGTATTTTATACTCATTGGGTATGTGCAGTCCAGATTGAGTTCAAGCAATAGTCATAAAAATCAAATCCAAAATTAGGCTGCATCGGTACTACTTGGGCACTCTCAAGTGTCTGATTAATGCTAGAACCTGTTAAGATGACAGGCATTCCTAAGGGACTCACCAAAAAGTGAGGCAGCTTAATGACTTATTTTTCATTTTGATTAAACTCAGAAACAAGTTATGGGTTCACTAAAAAGTGTAGGGTGGTCTCTGTTCACTGAAAGGAACTTGACATTCACAATTAAGGCAGAACAGATCTCATCTCGGTGGAGGCATCACATTACAGGTCAATGTCAGGTGCATAGTTTGACAATGACTAATTGAGAGAAGTCAGAATAATAATGAAATAATGTCTGACTCTAAATATCCCACAAATACCAGGGATGGAATGAAAAGCACAGTTAACTACAACTGAGTGTAAAGAATATTGCACATTCCAGTGTCATTATTAAGAATTATTTGATATATATGTCATTATATATGTTCTATACTGACGCGCTGCAGTTTCCCCGGCCAGCTCTTGCGTTGGTTATTCTCTCCAACCAGTCGCGCAGCGCGTCACGAGTGGGCACTTCAGGAGAGGCTGTGCCAGCTCAGTCCCAAATGCAGCCAAGGCTGGCGGCGTCAGGGTCACGCTGTGCCTTTGACGGGGTTAAAGCAAGAGTCGAGGATGTGTGGCAAGATGGAGGGAAGGAGAAGCACCCTCGAGATAATTCCACGAAGCCACGAGCTTAGAATGACGAGACTTTAATGAAGGGAACTCCTGGATACCTCTCAACAATCAGTTCTTGGGAAGGGGTTTTTATACTGGCTCAAGGAAGGGGGGATAGACACAGAACATCAACCTATCACTGAGGGAACCCAGGCGGGGCAAAGAGGGGTAATGAGACAGGATTGGACCTGGGAAAGGACTGACATGGAAGGGTCTGGAATAGGGGAAGGGAACTGACCATACAAGGGAAGACAAGGGGGATAGGGCTTAGGAGATATTGAAGACAGAGCTAGGGGAATGCCAGGATAGGACCAACTCAGGGAAACAGGGGACACTGGAACAAACCATACATAACACAAAGGGCGTAAAACTATAACAAATAAGTACAGTAAATATGTATATAGGGGGTAGGGGTAGGAGAGTCTAAATTACATAATAAAACAGAATTCGCACTGCAACACTATATAAAGAAAAAAAAATAAAATTTTAACTGCTTAAAATTGAACATTTTTTTTCATCTTGGGCCATCCCATGCATCAAGAGTACATCTTCTCCTCTTGATTAAGTCGCCAAAACAAAATTCAATTCATTTTAACTTCCCACAATTAGATAAAAATTTATTTTATTAGCACAACAAAAACACCTTTAAAGGCATTGATGAATCCTTTCAACCAAATCAGGGTTACACCGACCTTCAGATAAGTTTTTTCCAAGATTTAATCTATTCTGATAATCCTTAATTATTTAGTGACTAAAGGTTTTGATCAAAGATTTCTTTTTTTTTCCATTTGAACACAAGTTAGCAAAAGTCAATTCCTGTCTCAGTGACCTTTAATATGTTTGGAGACTGAAAAGAAGTTATATGTACAGATAATGTGAATTTTTTTAAGAAACCTCACGATCCATGTCAACCAGAAAAAAACTTTTGTGCTGAAATATAAATAAATATATTAGAAGATGTGCTTAAGTAATGATTACTTCTACATTTGCTATGCTGTAAGATTGTGGCTTTCACTTAGCACAGTGAGAAAAAAAGGTTTACTAAACTCTTTTACTGAAACATTTTTTGCTATAGTATATGGAAACTTTTATTCTTTCATTATACACATTGTTACACTAAATAACCAAGTAGATTAACTCCAAAATTTTCTAATATCATGGTTATAAATTTTTTTCAAGACATTTTGAAAGTAACTGCAATTTCATAGTTATAAAATAATTTAAGCTGGAAAAGACTTCTAGAACAGTTGAGTCCAATCTTTAACCTACCGCTTCAAAGCTCACTGCTAAGCCACATCTGCAAGCACCACACCTACAGTTCTTTAAAACACATTCAGGAATGGTGACTCAATATCTTCCCTGTGTAGTCTGTTCCAGTGCTTGATGAACTTTTTTGTGATGAAGTTTTCCTAATATCCAATCTTCACTGGTATTACTTTCAGGCCATTTCCTCTTGTTAACAAGTAATTCAAACGTCCCGCAAATCTCTGCAAAATTTTTAAATCATATTCTTTGCCCATTTTGATTCTATTTATTATAGTTCTCAAATTGTCCCATTGTTCATGACCCCCACTGTCTACAACTTCCTTTCAGGTAGTTGTAGAGAGTGAAAAGGTCTCCCCTGAACTTCCTACTCTCCAGGTCAAACAATCCCAGCTTCCTCAGTCAGTCCTCATAAGAGTTGTTATTAAGGCTGTTCACAGTCCCACTGCCCTACTCTGGACAAACTCCAGCACGTCAGTTTCTGAAGGGAGTGACCCAGAACTGGACACACACTCAAGGAATGGCTTCACCAGTGCCAAGTAGAGGTGGATGATCACTGTCCTGGTCTTGCTGTCCCCACTACTTCTGACACAAGCCAGGTGTCGTTGGCCTTCTTGTCTACATGGGCACACGCTAGCTCATGTTCAGCTGGCTGTCATGAGCATCACCATACAGCTTTCCCAAGCCTGTAGCATTGCCTGCAGTTGTTCTGACCCAGGTGCAGGATCCAGCACTTCAGCTTAAACTTATCAAACTGGTCTTGGTTTACCTCCCCTGTTGAGATCCCTCTGCAGACACTTCCTACCCTCATGCAGATCAACACATCCACCCAAACTGGTGTCATCTGCAGATTGGCTGAGGGTGCACTTGATGCCCTCATTCAGATCATTGATAGAGATATTAAACAGGGCTGGCCCCAGTACTGAGTCCTGAGGAGCACTAGCTGGTTGTAACTCCACTTACCCCCGCTCTCTGGGCCCAGCCATTCAGCCAGTTTTTTACTCAGGGAACAGTGCACTCATCCAAGCCACAAGCAGCCAATTTCTCCAGGAAATGCTGTGGGAAACACTCCTGAAGGCTTTATTTATGTCCAGGCAGACAGACAGTCCACAACTGATTTGTAAGTTGTTCATAACTGTAATATTAAGGTGTTCCAGATACACAAGACAAACCCCTCCTACTGCAACCAATAATTTTTGTTTTGTGTTTGGTGGAAGCATTGACAACAAACGATTATTCTCCTTGTAGCAATTTGTATATTGGAAGACTTAACATATGACACCAAGGTCCTCTGTTCAAGACTAAATAAGAAAGGCTTTTAATATTTTTCATTCGTTCTTTGAGTGGTCATATTTTCCACATCTATTAACCTTTTGTTGCTTCTATCTCATCCCCTCCTTTCCTTAGGACTTAAAACTGCATTCAGTTATCCTCTTAAGGCTTTACAAATGCTGACTAGAGCGAAATAGTTACTCTGTATGTCTTAGGACTTATATATTTTAAATCATCCTTTTTCTGCTGGTTTTGCAACATTGGCTAACGTTCCATTTGCAACCCATTGTAATCCTGAGTCCTTTTTCTGCAGTATATCTGCCTAGCAAGCCATTCTGCATTTTACATTTTCCTTCCTAGGCAGTTTGCATGTCTTTGTTATATCCTATTTTACTGCTTTGTACCATTTCTCCAGTTTATCAAAATCATGTTGAATATAATTTTACCATCCAGAATTTCTATAACCTTCCTGATTAATGTTATCCACAAATACTTGTCCTTCAATTGTAATAAAAATATTGCATAATGCTGCACTCCATTTATTCCTTTCAGACTGCCAGTGAACAGATGCTAAGATGTTTCTGTTAAGTGATTCAACTGATTTTACTGTAATTTCCAGTGAGAACATATTACCATACTTCTGACAGTATCATATAGAATTGTCACATTTCAGCAAAGAAAAAGTGCATAAATACTTTCCTGTTACTCACTAAATTGTACTGCCATGGAGTGATATCAGATCGGCCTGTTGTGATTTGCAGCTTTGTTGTGATTTCAGTAACTCTCTCTCTTTTAATCAACTTCAGATTTTCTAGGTGCTCAGAGAGAAAAATCACTGATTAATAATTGATTGCCTTAACATTCTAAGAGCTAGGCATGCTACAAAATGCTCCTTTTCTTTTTAGTTTACTAGTTGTATTTTTCCATTAGATGTCCCCTCAGCCTTTATCTGTTCTGAAAAGTTCTCAAAGGTGACTGTTAGTGGTTCAAAGAAGATTTCAGATCATAAATACTTCAGGGAAAAATGTTGTTAAGTTGTGGTGATCTAAGAACTTTTCTGTCTGTTAACCAATTCTGGCTTATAGTTCTAGCCTTTAGTTGCTAATGTTAATTATTTTAAGCTTCTGGTCACAATTAACCTCTTTGGTGAAGAATGAAGAAAAAATAGAATGAAGATTTTAAACTTTGTTATGTCATCTGTTATTTGGCCCTCATTTCTTTTAAATAACAGAATTTTATTCTTTCATCTTTTCTTTATTTTAATGAATTTGAGGAACTTTCTCGTATTTCTTTTTACCCAAGTTTCATATGGTGCATATTTGTTCCTCGGCTTTTCTAATTTTGTTCATGCACAATTTCTACTTTATTGTTAGAGTGCCATAATACTTACCCACATATAGGAACAGACTCTAAAACAGGTCAGACTGAGTCCTGTTTAAGACAATAGGAATTGTAACAAGTGGCTTACATGGAGAATTTTATCCTGAAAATGCAAAGGTTTTTCTAGGGCTTGGATTTGGCTGGGATAGAGTCGATTTTCTTCATAGTAGTTTGTATGGGGCTATGTTTTGGATTTTGTGCAGAAAAATCTGTTGATAATATGGGGATATTTTTACTACTGCTGCTCGCACAGAGCCTTTTCTGTTTCTCCCTCCACCAGCAGCAAGGCCAGGAATTCACAAGTTAAAGGGGACACAACTGGGACAGCTGATCCAAACTGACCCAATGGATATTCTACACCTCATATGCTCAGCATATGAAGCTGGGTAAAGAAGAAAGAAGCAGGGTGGCAACACTCAGAGTGATGTTTTTTGTCTTCCCAACTCACCGTTCTGCATGATAAGACCAGGTTCTCCTGGAGATGCCTGAACACCTACCTGCCCATGGAAAGCAGTGAATTCCTTTTATTGTTTTCCTTACCTGCGCAGCTTTTGCTTTACGTATTGCTTCAGTCCATGAGTTCTTTCACTTTTCCAACTCTCCACCCCATTCCACTGCAGGGGAGTAACAAAGCCCCTGAGACCAGTTTAATGGCCAACAGGGCTTAAATCACAACAGCCCTTGGAGCAGAGAAGTGCCATGTATAGGGTCCCAATCACACTCCAGAACTGAAGGCAGCTGTGGAGGATTGATCACGGTTGGATGCCAGGTGCCCACTAGAGCCACTCTATTGCTGCCCTCCACAATTGGACAGGGAAGAGAAAATATAAAAAAGGCTTGTAGGTCAAGATAAGGATAGGGAGAGATCACTCATCAATTACTGTCACAGAAAAAAGAGACCCAACTCAAGTAAATTAATTTATTGTCAAGCAAAATCAGAGTAGAGTAATGAGAAATAAACCCAAATGTTTAAAGCATCTTCCCTCCACCCCTCCCTTCTTCCTAATCTCAACTTCACTCCTGATGTCTCTGCCTCCTCCCCAGCCTGCAGTGCTCAGGGAATAAGGGTTCTGGTTAGCTCAACACGTTGTCTCTGCCACTCCTTCCTCAACAGAGGGAGGATTCCTCATACTCTTCCCCTGCTCCAGTGTGGGGTCCTTCACATAAAAGGCAGTCTTCACCAACTTCTTCCACTTGAATCCTTCCCACAGGCTACAGTTCTTCACAAACTCCTCCAGTGTGGGTCCCTTCCATAGGGTACAGTACTTCAGGAACAGGCCGCTCTGGCATGGATCTCCCAAGGCGTCACAAGTCTTGTCAGCAAACCTCCTCCAATGTGGGCTCCTTTCTTCAAGAGTCCACAGCTCCTGCCAAGAGCCTGGTCCAGGCGGGCTTCCCACAGGGTCACAACCTCCTCTGGGTATCCATGGGCTGTAGGTGGATCTCTGGGGCTCTGGTGGATCTCCATGGGCTATGGGGGCACAACTGCCTCACCGTGATCTTCACCACAGATTGCAGGGGAATCTCTCCTCCAGAGTCTGAAGCACCTCCTTCCCCTTCTTCACTGACCTGGGTGTCTGCAGAGTTCTTGCTGTCACATCTTCCTCATGTCTCTCCTCTCAATGCTGTTTCACTGAAGTTTTTTTCCTTTACTTAGGTGTGTTATCCCAGAGGTCTTGGTCAGCAGTGGGTCCATCATGGATGGAGCTGGCTGGCATTAGCTCTGTTGAACATGGGGGGAGTTTCTGGCAGCATTTCACTGCAGCCAACCCTGTAGACCCCCCACTGCCACATCTTGCCATGCAAACCCAATACAGCAGCATAGTTATGTCAGTGCAGCTCTCCACCTGTCTAATTAGGTTGCCTCTCAGCGAGAAACTGATTCATGGATTGTCAGTGTCTCTGCATGGAGCTACTATATTTCACAAAACTTTTTATTAATTTATTAACAGAAATTTATTCACAGCTAATTAACTTTATTCAGAGCTAATCTCTGAAAGCAGTGCCACTGAGTAACATATCCTGAACATATTCAAAAATAATCACTTGGAGCCTAAAAAACTTAATGCATATGATAAATACCCTTTATTATTACTTTCAGTCATGTTTTACTGCATGTAATTTTCAGATGATCCTTTTTTTTTTCTTTTGAACACTATAAAAATCAAGATAGTGCTCATGTCCCACACAGCTAGTCAGCTCTTCTTAACTTTTCTGTTCAGACCTACTCTTTTTTTGTTCAATTATTTTAATAGATATGTTCTCTTTTTGTTTGTGAAAAGAATCAGATAGGCATAGCAAGCTAGAGTTTAAACCACTCAGATGCTGCCTTAAGAAGGCATGTTGTACAGGTCCAATTTTCAGGAAGACTCACTGAGAAATATCACACCCCTTGGCCCCCACCAATTTGTTGATAAGAAAGGAATTTGCAGTTTTATATACTGCAAACATGGACTTTGCTCCACATGATCAGCTAAGTTCCAATAAATCCTTTTGAGATGGCAATATTTAAATAAAAACATTTATTAATTTACCCTGATGTTACTGAAAAATAATGTATATAAAGTCCAGCTCCATAGTTATTATAAAATTGCAAGCCCCCAGTGGCTCCAAGGGAATTAAATGTATTAATGACAGTTGCAATACTGCCCTAATAAGAATAAAAAGTCTCTTGGACTTTGCATTGATTTACCATGCAAAGGTAAGCATAAGGAAGCATGGTCAGTTAACATTTGGCACTGTAGTACAGCACTGCTGCATAAAACACAGTACCCAAGAGTTAATACAAATATGAAAGAATAAAGTTTTCTCTCCTAAAACCTAATAACTCCAGGGCTTTGGTGCAACCATCATCTATTTATCTTTTCGTTGTATCTTTATCCTTATCAACCTGCAAACAGCATCAGAATTCTATACATATACATGATGGATTATTGCTATTATGCTCATGAGAATGGCAGGCATGAAGTATAAGAACAGAGTTCAGCCAGCAAGTATGACATAAATTATGTATAAGTAGCTTTTAGTGTCGAGCACTTTGAAAAGTTCAGTAAGTGCATGTAACTAAAGTTAATCATCCTATGTCGCCACAGGACTGTTTCTTTTGAGTGTATTTAAGGTATTTTTCAACATGCTTTAAAAGTGTATGAAAGTAACTCATTTTAGTTATGTAAGCAAAACACTTCTCTGGACATGGAGAAAGTTTGCTTGACCATTGCAAGGCCTGAGAAACTAATTACAACCTAAGTCTGATTTAAGATCTAATCTAAGTTTTATGACTTGAACTAATGGGGTTCAAGTGTTTGAGTATGAACCCCATCTGATTTCCTATACTATTACTGTTAGATTGCACACAGATCCTCAGCATGCTTCCCCTCAGCTTGAATTTTGAGGGTGTGCAACCTGGGATAGGGCACAGAACTAGGATTTTTTTCCCTCCTTCAATCACTGTATCTGTGCACACTCAGGTTGCATTTGTATATGCCTCACAATCTATAGACTACTGCTAGTTTCACTGAAGCATTCACATGGGCACAGGCACGCCAGCACACACACACACACACACACACACAGAGCCCAGTGGGATGAAAAGCACCGTATCTGATGGAAAATCAGCAGCTACAGAGGAAGGTATTTTCTTGTTTGAAGATTTGAAAGAATCGTTCTTAGAGAAAAGGGTGGAGGCTTCTGATGTTAGGGATCTTGCCCCTTTCATGTTTTAAAAAGACTAAAGGAAAGTTCCTCTTTTATCAGCTTGAGGTAGAAAAGAATTGGCTTTCCCAACGCTAAATATTTAAAGAATCCCTCATAAAACTTGAAAAAGGTTTGAGCTGTTTCTTTGTGGGACTAAATTCCTAAGGGTATAGGAAGACATACATTGATATTTATTTACCTCTTATGAAATTTTACTTCTTCTATAATAGATGTATCATGGGATATTGGTATTATTTTCTATACTTCACAGTAATTTGCTTTTATATACTTTCAATTTACACTATACAGTGTAAATTCTAAATAGAAGGATTTTTAGTACTCTTTTTCCACGGGAACATAGATATAAAAAAATCAAAGGTGAAAGACTACTGGGATATATCCATGATATATATTTACTGGTAGAGTTCACTGTTGACCCAAGACAGGCAGGGTAAGGCTCATCATGCAGCAGAGCTCACACAGCATGCCAGGTCACATGAGGGACTTCACTGCTGGATCTGAATGGTTACAGAAATGGGGTAGAAATAGCTGAATTTCTGGGCTAGCTTATCTTTGAGCTGAAATCCATCAAACTAAACTTCCCAGAGTTTAGCTTAAAGAAGTCTTCTTTTTGTTTCACTGAAAATGAATCAGTTTGCAGTTTTTAAAAAGCATTTTAAAACATTATCATATGACCATTTAAGAGTTTCCTTCTTAGAAAACAAGATAATTGTGGGATATTTCTAAAGATTATAATTTTCTAAATTTTTAAGCAAATAATTCTGTCTTGAGTTGCATATTCTCTTCATGTGAATGTCAATTATTCTCAGAATAGTCAATATTTGTAAAATAAGAGAGTCTATTGCTTGACTACTGAAGAATAATCTCTCTTGCTCCTAAATATTTACTACAGCTTTATTTATTTGTAGTACAAGGGTACCTAAAGGCACCAGAAAGTGTCAGGCATCCATTGTACAAAGCAGTGCACAAATACACGGGAGGACACCAGTGTATGTGCTGGTTCACAGGCCAGCTGACAGCCCCCAGTCCTGCAGGCACACATGACTACCAGCTCTGTCTGTGACACCCTTATATGCCTTGAGCAAGTAGTGAACTTTTAAGGCTGGTTCCTCAGCTGGCAGAGCTGAGAAAATGGAAACAAAGCCATACTTTATTCCCCTGACTTTAGAATCAGCCAGGGGCAATCTAATCCATACTGCAATTTACAGCAGCCTGGCTGCCCAAGAAGTTATTCTGGCAGCTGAGAAGCACCAGAGCCTAAGGTCATTCTCCACTTCTCCCAAAAGTGCCTGTATGCAAGGCAAAAGTGAACAATATGAAGCATTGCTTTTGCTTTTTCAGCTGAAGTGTCTCAAAGCAGCTAGAACAGAATTGATGATTGTCCTATTAATATTGTGATTTCTCTTAGTGTCATTATTGGAAGACAGTCACCTTTGAGAAATAAAAGGATAGTTTAAATAATTGATTTATTTTTCCTATATGTGTAAATGTCAGTCTGTGGTAATCCCACATATGAATATTTGGGTTTTTTGTGAAATTCAAACAAATTACTTCACTGGTTTTGAAAATCATATAGTGCAGCCATTTTGTCTCATATTCACTAAACATTTTTATTACTTGCTCCTGTAGGACAATTTGGAAAATCTATCTCGTAACAGGGGATGATTTCTGGTTGACAGCTGGGAACTCTTAGAGTGCTTGCATCAGGATACAGTTTATATTTTAAATGAGGAATTTCTTTTTCCACTGTTTCAAATTACATTATCAAAAAATTCCAGAGAAATTTAAAGCAGAAATTCTTTCGGAACCAAAAATACTCACTACTGTACTTTAAAAATGTTCAGTGGTAAAATATGCTGCTTTCTCAAAAATCTAACCACCCACAATCCCTTGTAGAGGGAAGAGTACATTTTGAATCAAGGTGATGCAGGTAAGTAGTGAATCACACGTTTCAGGTTTCAGGGAACTGTCAAAAAGCTCTCTCAATGGATACATTAGAATGAAGGAGCCTGAGGCCAAGCCCAGAGCGGAAGGCAGACAGTGGAAATAGTGGAGGAGATAATATCTCTTGTTCATCTGATGAGTATACTCTCCAGAGGAGCCCTACTCCACACAAGACAATCTCAGCTGAAAAGACTGGGAAAACTTGTGAGACAGAACTTTTAAAAATTTGTCTTAAATCTCCAGATTTCATTTATTAGCAGAAGTTAAGAGTTGCTAGCTCATTAACCTTTACAGCATTAGCTGTCTTGGTGGCACAATTAATCTACAGGTTTGGCTGGGATAGATTTAAATTTCTTTGTAGTACCTTGTAGGGGGCTATGCTGTGGATTTGTGACTCTCCTGGTTGCAAGAGAGCAGGCTGAGCTCAGTGCTGGTGGAAACTGTGTGGATTACACCGGGTTGGTTCAGTGATTGCTGAGCAGCGCCAACACAGAGCCAAGAACTTCTCTGCTCCCAGCCCCACCCCACCTGTGAGGAGGCTGGGGATGCACAAGAAGTTGGAAGGGGACACAGCCAGCACAACTGACCCCAACTGACCCAAGGGATATTCCATACCTTGTGGCATCATGCTCAGCATATCAGCTCAGCTGGGGGGAGAAGGAGGAAATAGGGATGTTTGGAGTGATGTCCTTTGTCTTCCCAAGTCACTGTTAGGCCTGATGGAATCCTGGTTTCCTGGAGGTGGAAGAACACCTCCTTTGCCATGGGTAATGGTAAATTAATTCTTTGTTTTACTTTCCATGCATTCAGTTTTGTTTTACTTATTAAACTGTCTTTCTCTCAGTGCATGAGGTTTTTTTTACTTTTACTCTTCTGATTGTTTCCATGTCCCACTGGAGAATACTGAGCAAAAGGCTGTGTGGTGCTTAGCTGCCTACCAGGGTTAAACCACAACAGCCCCAAAACAAAAAACTCTGGAAAAGACCAGGAATAAGCTACTGAAATCCTGTTCAAGTAAATGCCCCCCTGAGCTAGACAGAAACTGAGCAGAATCCTCGCAGATAAAACTTAAAATGCAATTCCTAAATCCAAAGGTAGGTTTCCAAAGACAGAGATTCTAGACCACCTGAGGATCAATTACATTGAAAGCATAAAAACATCAGCTGACAACTGGCATCGCATGCTGAAGTGAATTGGAAAACCTTGAGATACAACTGCAGGTATTCACTTGCAGTTATGAAGTGCAATACATTGTAAAAGGCCTTTGGCCACAATTTTTCTTTCTTTAGTCCACCCATGCTTTACTTTTCAAATTAAATATCATGGCCATTCTAATTTGGAGAAAGACGAATTATTTTCTGCAAAATTTTGTTACAGAAATGCCCCTGGAATTTCATCAGGATTTCTTCTGCAAGCTAGAGTTCGTGTAGATTCTGTGCTTAGAGCAATTCTGGAAAACTGAATCTTTAAAGACTGTAATAATGAAGATCTCAGGAGGAGGATGTGTGAGGAGTAAATGTAAGTTGTTGTTGCTTCTTTACTGAGTGAAAGTAAGAAAGTTCATGCTCTGTTATGAGGCAAGGCAGAATGTTGCAAGTATGGTGCAAGTATGGAAACAAGGATGCCCTGATGTCACCACAATATCACCATAACTGCAAGTCTATGCTCTTTTTTATACAAAAGTTTTGAATCCATTTATATAATCCATATATTTGAATCCATTTATATAAATGGATTAAATATTTTTAAAGAAATTAAAAATATTTTAATAAATTATCTTTCCCCTTAGAATAAAAAAAAATAATTTCCACCACATACAATAAAAATTACTAACAGGAAAAAAGCAGGTTCAGTGACTCAAAAACTAAGAAGTGAAAAGAAACTCCAGAGTTCTTGCTGAAGACTATAGACCCAGCTTTCCTGCATCCCAAAATTTTTTGATTGTCCTTTAGTGAATGCCAGTGTATTTGACACACATTATGTCAGAGTAATGGTGAGCAACTTACAATATTTCCAATTTTAAAACTTCCTTTTCTGCAAGGAAAATACTACTGAATATTTCTAAATAGAAAATGAAACCACTCTAGAACTTCTCCTTTTCTTAAACATTCCCAGACTGTGTATGTTATTTAAAAATATACTTACTTGATACCACTGGGGAAAAATGTGGTAAATTATTTTAAATCCATGAAATGCATGTGTCTGCCTATGTGGGTATAGAAATAGAAGGGTTACAGAAATATTCTTCCTATAATGAACCAAAAGATGTTTTTTTCAGTTGTTTTCTTCTCTGAGGAAAATTATGGAAGTGCTAGAAGGCATATCAGAATATCAATGCGTTCATATTCCTGTTGTTTCCCATACAAAGTTATTATCCAAACAGAAAATCCCTATATTCATAGTCTAAAACACATTTTACTCCTGTTCAGTTCTTGGCAGATCTGAGTAGGTTCTTGCATAATTTTCCAGGATGAATAAATCTCTGTGTTTACAGTTTTGGCTGCTGTCTGTTGTGCTGTAAGATAGCAGAACCTCTGTGCTACACCAAAAGACATTCATTAAATTGAAAAACACAAGCAAGCAGTCTCTACCAGCTGATGAAATGGTACCCTATGATGATGGTGGTGATTTACCTATTGTGAAATTAATCTTCCCTAGAATGTCTAATGATATCTAATACTAATCTAATACAGTTTTTTTTATCATAGCAAATTGAATCCATCTTTAATATTTCTACTTGAGTGGTTTGGTTACAGCATTCATTATGGTACATTGTAAAGCTAAAGATGAGAAGTGTTTTGTAGGGAGCAGAATGTGAACAAAGTCCAGAGAAATACTTAACAGTCTCACAGCAATGACAGCAGCCTCCAGAATCACTTGGTGTCTGTCTTTCAAAGGCTTACTATAAATAACTTATACATTGCTTTTACTGCTTCTGAATATGACTTCTGGGGCTACAGCAATGCTGGAGGAAGTTGAAATACCCTACTCTTGGGTGAATTATTTGGAATAAATATTATAATAGTTTGTCCAACCTTGTTTAGGCCAGATCTCAGATCTTCTCAGTATTTTCCATCTTGACAGTATTTCCTGCAGTAGTTTTCATGGACTTGCTCTCATGGGAAAGAAAGGCCAACAACAGTACTTTTAACACCTCAAACAGCAGCTTCAAATGTGCATGACAACAAGATGAAAAACATGCTGAAGGAAAATGTCATAGTACCACATCTCTCTGGACTGACACTTCTCCAAAAGTCAGGTGTCCATAGCCTGCAATAACAACATTGTGCATCTTCATTTGTACCAACCCCAATTAATGTTAATACAAAACTGAGCAGTTACTAGACCTGTACTAGCCTAGAAAGGAACAGCAGTTTGATCCTGTATCACAGCAAATCCTTTCCAATTCATAATGATGCCATCAGGTAGTAAGAGCAAAGTTTTTGCATAGCCCATGGAGTCTGGAGTCTCTGATAATTAGCCCATAACTTCTGGTGTGCAACTACCAAAAAGGCTGCATTTGCAATAGTCAGCAAACTTCCCTTCCCTTTTGTACACTTTCTCAATGCTTGTTATTTCAAGAATCTTTAATTAATTTTTGTACTATGACACAAATATTCAAAATAATCTCTTTGAATGGTTGTCCCTCACCAAAAGCTGGACTTCATTTAAAACAAGCTAGTGTCACTTTGAAAGAAAAGAAGTGAGCTGAGCAAGTTCCTGGTTTATAAGCCACTTCCAGTGATGCACTAAGTGGTGCCAATTTAGAGAGAGGTAGAAGTATTAGATTTCCTAAGTTCAACGCAGACTCTCTCTTAAGCAGAAGCCTACTCTGTCTTTCTGATCAATCACCAAGTACAAGCACTAGCATGCATGAAATGGATGTATTAATCCAGGCTTGATATATTGTGGAAAATACCATGTGTAAAGGAGGAAGGATCGTCTGCTCATCTAAGGGCTTGCACTACACACTGAGGTACATAATATCTACCAGTCAGAACAAAAGCAGTCAGTCAATTCAAATCAAGATCCAAATGTGTTCCTCCTCTCTTACAGAGAGAGAAAATAAAAAGAAAAAAAAAAAAAAAAAGAAAAAAATAGTTTAACTTTTTTTGTCTTATAATTCCCTAAGACTAAAAAGTTCAATCTTGCCCTTTGCTTCCTAGTACATTCGGTATGTTTCCTATGTACAGAAAGAAAAACATTCTTTCCTTTGAGGCACTGTTCTTAATTTATCCTTAGAAGAGGTTAATTTAAACATGTGTTAGTGTATGAATGAGGGGAAAGAAAAACAAATGAGACAGATTTCTGTTTTATATTTTAACTCTATGCATTGCTTTCCTATATCCTATTTCCTATTCTCCATTAAAATAGCAGGCACAGGTTTCTCAGTTGCTTCCAGATTTAATATTTATTTTTCAAAGTTCTACCAGCTTATTAAAATTAAATGAGAAAACAAAAAAATACCACAGCATTACTGCAACTAGGAGATAAGTTTTGCCTGATAATCAGAAGTGACCATCTTAATTAAATTAGGCTTTTCATAAATTCTGTGAAAACTGATTTTTTAGTCTCTGTTTTTATTTATTATCATATATCTGTCCTTCCCTTTAAGATTCTACTTAGCTTTGTTAGTAATGTGACCTTTTTTGTCTCTTAATATATTTTATTTTAAACTTTAATTATTTGTAAAGAGTTTACATCTTGATGAGAATTATATCTGCACAGTTTTTACTATGTATATTTGCAAAAAAGTCCGTTGGTTTTAAATATTAAAAAATCTTTTCACTTTTGTCAAAACTGTCATTATCTGACTTATCTGACTTTCATGTGGAGAGTCAACAGTTCAAATAGTAAATAAATTTAGTTTTTCATGTAATTAAAACATGCATCTTAAAAAAAGTTACAAAGATTTTTAAGTCTCTTATGAACTCTACATTAGAATACATCTTTATTTCAAGAGCCAAAGCAGTATTCAAAGGTGTGATGAAGGTGAAGAGCAGTAGCTGCATTTTCATTTTAAAGAGAAGTAAAACTCCAGTAAAGATCAAAAGATAAGGATACATTAGACCATTGACTTCACTTGCTATCATAGTACATAATCTACAAGTAAATTAAATGCTAAATAAAATGAATTGGCATGTCAAAGGCCAGGTTCTCCTAAGATCAAAAAGGGTCAAGATGAATTACATATTGAAGTTTGCTTCCTTTTCTTGATATAGAAAAAAAATGTACAAATATTGCAGGTCAAGGCAGAAAGCAAGATTTTGAATAAAACCGTGCAGATTGCCATATATGTTTCCCCAATATGGCAGAACAATAATCAAAGAGCAAAAGTGATTTTTGTGTTTGCACTCATTGCTCCACTACAATGAATGGAGTATATTCAAAGTAAAGAAATTACATTTTGGGACACAGGGTATTAATGTCTTTCTTCATGAAACAAACTGAAATATTCAAACTCATCTTGGGTCTAAGGAAAAATAAGAATTACTGATACAGATTGTTACTTATACAGTGCATCTGTCTGGACATGTATGTAGAAGCATGTGTATGGTATGTATAATATTTTGGACTTAAAAAGAAAACCTTCTTATTACCAGTGGTCATAATCATGTTGTCCCAGCTCATGGGAGTATTCAGAGACAAACAAGAGGCAGTGAAAAATATTTTAAAGAAATTAAGTGACTGAAGCAACAGAAAATACTGCTTTTATGAAATAATACCTCTTTTGAAGTCTCTTTCACGGAAGAACATAAACCAAAAAGTATCATGAATACTGTACAAGTCTCATGGAAAAGTATATTTTGTCAAACAAAACTGGCAAGTGTGTTGAGACAGCAATTTTAGACTTCTCTAAGGCTTTTGCAAGTCTGTCACATGGTATTTTTAATTTTCTATAATGCAAGATTTTTAATCAAGAGGAAACACATTAGATGAATTAAAAAAGGTCTTATTGGCAGATATCAATGAGCAGGGCTGTCCAAAGAAGGTCTCCTGAGAGGGATTCCTGGTCCAACACTATTCAGTACATTCTTAGAAACAATCTAGATGATGAAATAAAATCTTAACTGATTAAATTTGCATATGACACAAAGATTAATGGGATACTAAAAAAAAAGAAAGGTAGTTTACTGTTAGAATTTAATCTAAACCACTTGGTCGGATTGTCAGAATCTAACAAAATGCAGGTACAGACTAATACACTTTGCAGAAAAATCCACAAGTTATATTATCAGCTAAGAATTCTTATCCATTGAAAGCAGTAACTCATAAAATATTTGGAGGTCACCTTTTAAGGCTGCTTCACCATGAGCTCTCAGAGCAATGTTGTGGCAGGCATTACTGCAATGAAGTCTCTTGAGCAGAACTGAACAACTTTAATCTTAAATAAAATATAATCACGATAACTAGTATAGGTATAGCTTACAAAGGATGGTAAGGGAACAAATGGACATTTATGGCAAGATGAGGTAACTTTATATGTAAAAATATATAGTTTCTAAAATAGCTTGTTTATTCAAAAATAATTTGTTTATTCAGTTACCATTATGACCTCTAGTAGCCTTTAGTCAATGAATCACAGTGGAAAATCCACAGGAATCAACCTTTTTATGCCTCTTTTCCTCTTTTATGGCTAAAGGTATCTTTTTACTCATAACAAGCAAAGCTACACATATATCTGACGTACAAAATATATGATGTGCAAATCTGTCTATTTATGTGTGTGCATACACATGTATAGAGATTTTTATGTATGATCACATGTCTAGGCATCTTGTTATCATTACATTTTCTTACAAATACAATATTTCTATACATTTTAAAGTGATAAAATATTTTATTTATATATTGTAATACACAATCTGTAATTAGATCTCTTTATTTTTCTTTAAACAGAATGTAGAGTCAAGAATTAATTTCAGAGAGAACTACAAGTGATGAATTAGAAGTCTTGTGAAACTTCAAGTCCTGTTTTTCATGCAGTGTGTAGACAAATAAAATTAACAGACTTTTGTATTAAACCTGCTCTGCTGACTTCACAGTAGCTCTGTAGTTTCACAGTCAATAATACAAATTTTTTTTCTTCAAAGTGAAATATCAGCAAAAAACATACCATTTTAAGATGAACACGAAAAAGCTCTGACTATTTTGCTTCTTTCAGGACCCTTTTGGTGATGGAAAAAAGCACGCTGCGGAATCCATGTCATTTCCAGCAGCTAGTCCTGTGAAGTGAATGTAGGATCTTGGAGATGTGACATGGGAAAGAGGGAAGGAGATGTTATCCCACCCAACTTTATCATGGATATATCAGTATTTATATCAGAAAACCCACCAAGGAACTTTCCATGTCAGAGCCTAACACATGATGCGTTGAGCTGTATTATAACAAGGCAGTAGAAATCTGTGAACCAGAACTTAGGAATTCACCAGCAGCAATTCCTATCCACCTCTAGTATGTGACACACTGTGTATTTAAACTATGTGTGCTATGCATTACAGACTGCTATTAATTCAAAGAATATTTCACTTTTAATTTCATGTCTTGTTACCATTTCTATTTCGGTTTAAATGGGGGAGATTTGGTATTTGATTTTTTATTTTCTACAAGCACAGTCTTTGAATAAGTGATTGTGAACAACTACGTAATTCATGTTAATGAATTAATATATAATTTTACTTTCAAGAGTTTGACCAAAAATTGATATTTAAACCATGTGAGTAAAAAAAATATTCAATTAAAAAATATGTATCACTCAAAGAGGTGAAAGCTTTAGGGTTTTGTTTGAAAATCTTGTTTATTCAGGAAAAGGTATTATAACAATTTTTTCTCTGGACATTGTGAAAATGCGTAAGCAAGGACCTGATGTCTCAGTTTAACCTTAACTTTCAGTTTGTGTGCCAGAGAAATCTTTAATAAATAACATAAGCTGCCAGGTTTACATTTCATCTACTTATAAGATTATTTTTTCTCTGAAAGGACAGATGGGTAAATCAGATTAAAACCATACCTGACTGTCATCCAGTAAACCCACTCTTCCAGTTATGTAGTTCATTTTTCTCTTACCTCTTTGAATGAGTTTCAATGTCTAATAAAACTTTATTTACTGGGAGTGCCAAGAAATGAGTCAATAAATTTATTGAGCAAGATATGAAATAGAAATGTCAAAGATGAATAAATTTTAGCACAGTGTTTACTTTATAATTATATTTTTTTTTCACGGAATTCAATTTCTCTGTAGACTCTGAAGCATAACAACAGCATAAAATGAAGTCACAGTACCCAAGATGAAAAAATGTAAAATAGTAAACTTCTTTTTAGAGCAATAACTGAAAACATTACCAATGTCGTGAGTATTTAATAAAACACAGCTTCTGTATTACAGTCTAAATTCTAGTCTGTTCACTTCCATCTGTACATTCCTGGGAGAACTTTGTTTCTTTGTTTTAATTTTTATACCTAAATAATTAATCTGGAATAGTCAGCTTGTCCCTGTATAGCCTGAGTTTCTATAGTATTATTCATCTGTATAGTACCATAGGCAGTAAGAGCCAAAACAGGAACATAAAGCCTTTAGCCCAAGTTACAAACAAAAGAACGTTTTACATTCTGTCATGAGAACTTTAATAGAATAATTCAACTCTTGGTGATTTTGAAAAAACAGTGGCTTCTAGGATACAAACTGATGTATTTTCAACCCTTATTTTAACCATGAAACCTCCTATTTCATTCACTAGAAACAAATTATCAATTCAACTCTTCTCAGCAGAGCTGTGGCTTGTCCTTTCACCAGACTACTATATTACCATCTGGGATTTTTCTGTACATACTGTGTGCCACACACAGTTGAGTCCATGCTTTTCCAGACAGCTTGGATTCACATAGACAAGGCTCAAAATTTTCTTGGACAGCAGGAAGGATATGTATGAACCTTCATCAGCAATGATGCAATACAGCTGCTGTCATTAGAGTGAAATCTAGACAGATTTGTGTTAGCAGCTAAGCCAACCTGTCAAATGTAATATTTTAGTCTGTAGCCTTCACTGGACTTTGATGTTCTGAGGACTCAAGTTATCTAGCTAAAAATTAGTACTGGTTTTGCATTACACAAATCATGGTGACAACTACAGAGTAGACACACGATTTGTTACTGTTCAGTGCTTTTTACAATCTTAAGTCTCAGCAATTCCCATTACAGTGCCCACATACTAAGAGCAAGTTAGGATTAATGAATTCTCAACTGAAAAAAAGTCTCAATCCCAAAATGATGACTCTTTGAGAGCTATAAATAGATAGTATTGAAACTACATTACCTGACCCTCCAGCTCTTTTTGTTTCTTGGGTTCAAAAAATTAGAATATTAGAAAATGCAATAAGAGATCTTTCCTAAGGCTCAATGAAACTCTGTTCTTGACTGAGCTTTGTAAGGGCAATAATTACAACATAATAGCTCGCAAAATATTTAGGCAAAGATTAAAATCAGTTACACATAAGACAAAAGGAAGAATTTTACTTTTTTAGCTGAGATTCAAATACACCTACAGAGGTTATGGATAGGTAATGTAGTGTGTTATCACTGACCAGCCTTATCACGTTTTGCTCCTCAGAATGAAACCTGTTTAGAAAAAGCATAAAAATAAGCATGACAATAAGACAAACACAATTTAATTTCCAATTGCTTTAACAAAGAAAAGCATACCCCCTTTAAAGAATGAGGGAAAATCACCAATTTTTTATGAAAGGCTTCTTAAAGTATACCAAAAATACAGAATTTCTTTTTTATCTGAATGTATGGCACTGCATAAGTACTGAGAGAAAATTAATGAAAACAATTGACTAGTGTAAATTTTAAATGGCTGCAAGGGTATGTGGGAAGCCACCTTTGCTGCTGTTAACATGGACCTATCAAGTGCTAAACTAATTCAGCTGAAAGCACTGCATAAAACAGGTGAGAGCCTTATTCAAATAGGAGGGCTTGCCTGTCAGCTATCTGGATTCCTGTTGTGGTCTTACAGGTGAAGATGTGAATATATTTTAATAATTTGCTAAAAGTTTATGACCTGCTTATTATGACAGTTTTATAGAATAGCTAATATTTTTATTTAATGGATGTATAATTTTTTCAAAAGTCCTTTAACTCTACTATTATATCTTTATCAACAATATGATAGTATATTATCTGATATTAGTTGCTTACAGACTATTTGCTCTTTGTGGTTAACTGTTTCTGAACTGACAGCAGCTTTATTATGGTTACCTTTAATCTTCTCTTGATCTCAGTTATTTTTCACATGCTCTATAGTACCTATAATCTTAAACCTTGAGTTCATTTGCAGTATAGTGTTAGAATAATAACTTCAGATAGCCAATACTGCTTCAGGCTTAGCCCCATATTGACCGTTTTACAGTCAATATTTACACATTTCAAGAATATATTTGTATGAATAAAAAATTTAGTATCAAAAGTCAGTAACAGGGATGTAATCTTGCATTAGAAAATTTATTCCTCTTGAATAAAGGGGAAAAAAACAGTGGTACTATCTTGCTCAAAAATCCACACCTATGATTTTATCATTTTGATCTCAAATATTTTTCTTTTTGGTTCCTCTAATGGTTAGGTTCACAAATCCATCTCCAGGACATATACTGTATAAAAACTCCTCTGTTAACAACCAGGGAATTTTCTAGTCCACTGTTTTTGTTTCTGGTCAGCTCTGGGCAATGGTCACCCATGATAACCTTTGCTGGAGGCTTTTTTCCTTTGTTCACTTATGCTAACAGGCTTAAAAATGAGATAAAGAATTGTTATTTGGTTTACTTCCACTGTCCTGTTGCTACCAAATACAAAGGATAATTCCATATAGGAAAACTTCACAGTCTACAATTGGATTGGGTATTATTTTAGGTGATGGTGGCAGATAAAGTATTGGAAGATTTGATTGCTCATTTTGTTAGGCATGGCATGCTTTAAAAGCCTCGTAATTTAAATTTTAATTCACACTCCATTTGCAGAAATCGTAACTCTTCAACATTCAAAAGTACTGAAGATCAGACAGGTGTTTTAATAGAAGGACATTACTATTATTAAATCCACGTTACCAGAACTCATTATGAAATCATGGTTCTGTGATCACATATAGCTGTTAATAGCCTGGTTATATTTGTTTGCATTTGACTTAAGCAAAATATCTCTTGGGTGCAACTTCCTTACTTAGCTCTGTGAATTGTTAAAAGAATACCAAACACATAATAGAATTGTAGCACAAATATTTCATTTTTATATAGAATTCTGTATTTGGTCAGAAACAATATTTGTGACAGTAGGTTTTGAATAATTTTTAATAAAAATTTACAAACCATGAGGTCATTTGAACATCTTTTTTTGCACTCAGAAGAACTTTTTAATAATTTTCTGAATGTTCAACCTATGATAACAATAATAAATTATATCTACATTATATATTTGCTTACTGATTAATAAATGCTGAACTTTTTGTGGGTATATGACACACTTATGCATCCATGAAAAGAAAAATAGCATTTGGAAACCAAACTAGACAATTGAAACAGTTACATTTCCAGGCAAATATTATGTTTCAATGTAAATTAATCTTCTGCTACAACAAATTACCAAAATTGGTCTAGGCACTTTAATGAAAGCAGAGCATTAACAGGCAAATAGAGTGTCCTCTATAGATCCAGTTTGGAAAACGTGTAGTTGCTGGTATGTGGAATGGAATGCCAAGTATAAAACCAATCTAAGTCGCACCTTTTGCATTTCTACATATTTTCTATTCAGTGTAACAAGTGCAGAAAACAGGACTCATCAATATTCCTGTCTATTAAAGATCATCATAAAATGCAAGCATTACATTGCCAAATATAATATTGAATTTAACTGCTTTTTACACTGAAACTTTAAAGATACTTAAGTTTTCTCTTTTCACTTTTATTAATTTGTCCATATACCTACACTAATCGACCTCTGCCTATTTGTGTGATGGTGTGCTCAGGCCCCAGCCTGACCTTTATCTCAAGTGACTTTATTCAAGTGATATTCAGCAGTGTCAGTCATAATGGTCGTGATAGTCTGGTCATGATGGCTGCAACCAACTTGTAGTGGATTCAGGGGAGACAGATAAAAACACAATAGCAAAGAGCTCATCTCAGCAATGTGCCTCCCTTAAACGTGGTGCTGGTCAAGAGCCCAGTCAAGCTGGAAAGAAACTAATTCTGTACTTGGTGTACAAATGTGACTACAAAGCAATTATCTTAGTCCATGGACAACAGACAGTCCAGGGCCCATTGAGCTCTCCTGCACAGCAGTGGGCTGCAGACCAGGATGTCCCCTTGAGTATAAAAGTTATGCCTATAAAGGTGCCTATAAAGGTTATTCCTTGAGACTGACAGATTCCTTCCCACAACAGATAAATCCTCATGCTAAATTTTGAAATGTTAGCTAAGTGATATAAAGAATTTATTGTCCACACAGAATCCTGTAGATAAAACCATTGATCAAGCTCTGGAACCAAGTCTGAATCCAAACATGCCTAAACTCCCCTTTGAGAAGGACAAAGAAGTATTTAGAACACAAGGTGGCCCTTTCTGAACCTCATGACTCAACAGGTCTCACTGACAGTTTTGTTTGACAAGTCCTCTGTGCAGTAAATAACTTAGTGTACCTTGCCACAGAATCTTGTTAAACCACTGTTTCACTTAAACTTTGTTAAATCATTCATTTATATTTATAAATGTGTTGCTACTTCTATCTTACAAGTGAAGTGTATCCCTCCATCTGCAAAAATTTGACACATAATTTGTGTTTACAAATAATATGGAGAAATATGTGAGTAGGTAAATATTAACAAACCATCATGGCTCCTTATGGGAATTTTGTCCATTCAAACATATTGAAATGTGCCCTGAAGCTCTCTGAAATTCAGACTTCTAGTCATGAGTGACTGTTTCAGCTGCTGTTGTCATACTTAAGAATGTTTAACTTAAAAACAGACAATTCTCCCTAATGTCTGGACAAATATATGATACAATGAAAATGTCCTCACTTTTTATGGGCCTGCACAACATATAGCTTAAGTTATTTGGGCTCTGCTTTCAGCTGTTTACAGCTGGAATGTTAAGGGGAAAATAGCTTTGAATCCTTTCTTACTCTAAAATTCACGGTTTTCAAAATTTTCTATTATAAGTAGCAAAGGCATAAGTGCTGTCACTTTCAGATGACCAAGTGCACAATAGAAAATGATTTTCTTCTTCCATATGGAACTTATCCTTCCCACCAGCCACTGTCTCAGGAAATTCAGAGAGACAATGAGTCTCATTGTCTCAAATTTCTTCTTAAACTCACTTTGTTTAACATAGGAGAGAAGAAAAAACCCAATGTGTGCATAGAGAATTAAAATAATTTTTAAAGTAATCCTTGGAAACCTTTAGCAAACTCTTCCTTCAGAGAAAGCAATTGTATGTTCTGACCTGGCAGTTCCATTGAACCAAACAGAAGATTAAAAGAGGACATACTGTGAAAGGGATTACACTAACTGTGCTGTGCAGCTATCGCTGTTTTCTACTAGACAGCAAGAGCACTTACTTGATTAGAGTTTTCTAAAAGTAAGATTTGTGTTTACAAGCACAAAAATCTAAAAAGGAAAGCAGCTTATTAAATGATTTATCAGTAATAACCAGCATCTGGAGCCAAAGGCTGGGAGAGACTTGGCCTCTTATTTAGCCGCTTCCAATGCCTCTCTAACCAGAAAATCAATTAAGTGACTTTAAACTAACACAGGCATATCTGCATAGCAGAACAGAATTTAGCTCAGAGGTATTGCTTTCCAGCCTCTAAGATGATGTTCGTCTGAGAGTTTGGCTGAGGGAGAGAGGTCAGCAACACAGTGAGACAACCAGATGGTGGGCAGACAAAGGAAAAATAATAAAAATAGTAATAATAAAAAATTAGGTTTAACATGAGAACTGAATGGGTAAGTAAGAGCTAAAAAATTTATTTTAATATTGTTTTTATGGAACAGTGACTTCAGAAAAGAGACTATGAGAAGAATAATCTTAACTGTGTCTGAGTTTGTCTGTGTCTCAGACCATTAAACTGGAGTGTCTTCACTGTGAACTGAGGTGTGAACTGAGATAATTATACTAATTCTTCTGACTGGGAAAGCTGATGGTTATGGGAGAAAAAGAGCAATTTTTAGAGGGCATAGAAGAAGCCAGGTGACACAAATCTTTTCCACCTAAAAGGATGCCACATTTTATAATGGGAATTCAAATATGTGGAAGAACAGTAAAAAAGAGAAAGAGGAACATGGCATCTTCCCAGCCTTCCATTGTAATTGTTCAGCTTCTTCTGTCCTATAAGCATCAGGAGGCATTTGAAAACCTTCTCAATATCTCTTCCTCTTCTCTGTATTTATCTCCATCCAATACAGATGGTCACAGTAGCTAATCAGTTACATTACTCTGTCCTGACAACTTTACTTTCTCTGTTTCTGATGTTTTGCATTCAGTACAAAAATGTACATGAGACACAGAATGTCGTGGCTTTAGTTTGATTTTCTGGCCAACGCACCAAATAATGTCGTGGTTTAGGTTTGCCAATTTGAAATTTCTCCATCAAGAGCAAAGCAGGCTTAAGCTTAAAAGTAATAAAACTCAATTAACTAA
>VYXF01007592.1:89177-102766 GCA_013397295.1 Polioptila caerulea | reverse complement strand
ATAGCTTACAAGAGATTTTGCAGCTTGAAAGCAACTTCCCATACTCCTTCCATCAGGAACTTTGTTCCTCCTTGACTGGCTTTGATGTCTTCATGTGGTTCTTTTGACGTGTCTGTCCTCTCTTTGTCTCTCATCTGAGGGAGAATGAGGCCTGGAGGTCTCTTTTGCACTGAAAGGGTTAACAGAGGGCAGCAGCCTGGCCTGAGCAGTCAGGTGAGGAATTGCAGCTGTGCTGGAGCTGTGCCAGGATCTCCAGAGGCCGGCTGAGGTTTCAGTTCCAGCTGTGGGTCACTCTCTGCTCAGGCTGGGGCTGAGGAAGGCAGCTCAGATCTTATCAGCTTCCCTCCTGCCTGCCTGGGAGCTGGAGCTGGGCCAGCCCCTCCCTGCCGGACTGTGGCCATGGCTGCTCCCAGGGCTCAGCCATGAAAAAGAAGCCGGGCCAGGCCTCTAACCTCTCTCCCACCATAAACTAAAAGAGCCAGATTGCCAGAATCTCACCCAAAAATATGTATACACGAAGGTGTATCAGCCCTTTTCATTGGTTTATTCACATGTCAATACCACAAAGCTATCCAATCAGGTTAAGTCAGGACACAGGACAACACAGGCCTGCCCAAAAATATCTTGAACCTACTACTTCAGGACTTAGGAAGGAAAGAGTTCAAAGGAGAAATAGAGGAATATAATGACAATTCTGTGAATACTGTTGTGATCACAGACTATTATTCCATCACTTTGCTATACCTTTCTGTTAGCAATGGTACTGAAATAAATGGTCCCACACATGTCCATGTCTGTTCATTTGCTATTAGCATTTGTAAGGCCATTAAAAGAAGTTGGGAGGAAGAATTAATCTGGAATACAAACTAAAGTTTTTTCAATACTGTTGTATTGCTTCCTCGATGATATTTTTTCACCAGTTTTCATTTCTTCACTGCTTTCGAAATAAATACTGTACTATAAACAAAGAATATATGGTGCTTCCATAAAGTGGTATGGCACTTTGACTCCTCCAAAACACCTCAGTTCCTCCTGTTATGGGCAGGAGAGATGTGAAAAAACACACCTTTTGTTCCTGCCAGTACTGGGAAAAGGATGAATGGTGCCTGGACACTTATGAGGAGCTATCAACACATATACTCTGACCTTTCCTCAGCAGCAGCAAGTTAATGTTTGCAGGCTGTGGAGAAGATGAGTACTCACCTCAAACCTAAATCTGCCTCAGAAACGTCAGAGCTTTCCAGTCTTATTAACCAGAGAGAAATGTTAATGTTTTGTTTCAGTTTTTTTTCTTATGTAGGGCTTTTTCTCTTTCTTAGGACTTGGAAAAAGCCTCCTATTTGAAGGATGTGAGCACAAGATCTGAAAAAAGTGAAGACTCAAAGATCTTATTTTATTCTAAAAAATCTCAGAATCCAAGTCTTACTAGTTTAATGCATCTGAAAAATGTAAATGGATATACTTTAATGTCAAATATTTATTTAATGCAATGTTGAGTTGCAAAAGCTGGAACTTTTACTTCAATAAATCAGCCAGTTAGTCAGAAAAAAAAATATCATTTGACTTTTCTGCCATAGGCTAAATCACAATGAGAATTTTGCTCTGGAGCATGCACCAAGTAAATGCACTGCATCATGCAGAAGTGTGTATAGGGATGAAATGAGAGAAAGACTGAACAGTTCCTTCTCCACTCCACATTCAGAATGACTTGGTAACTCTTTGAAAACCTTCTTACACTGAGAAATTTGAATATGTCTTCTTATGCTGCAGCCCAGAACAAAGAATGTTTTAATGTGCCTGTTGCTGATTTCACCCTTTTGTGACACATTTGAGGCCAGGGAAGGTGAATGACAGAAACCATGGAGATAACAGTGATAACTTCTAATCAGCCCTAGATAGAGAGAAAGTCAAAGTGATTGGCCTCAGGCTGCCTGATTAACAAGGCCATTAGCAGCTTGTGCTGATGATCCACTTTACAATGTAATAGAGAAGACAATTACCCCATAGGAGGTGAGATCAACACACTATGTGTGGGCCTCAGACAATATCAAAGGCTGAGACCCAGATGAAACCCTTTAGGGATCAGGGCCATGAGTCAGAACAAGGACAAGGGTACATCCAGCATGAGTGTTCTGTGAGCCTGGATCCCACAGCCAGTCTATCCCAGACCAGAGGGAAAGCACCTAGAACTGGTGTATTGTGTGTAAGACAGAAACATTAGACTAGAAGTTGTTCTCTATCTGAGCCATCCTACTTAATAAATATATTCCTAATCCACTGAATGATATGGTTCTCCACATGACATGGAGAGGTGTGATTCTCTACTTTTAGTCCCCTACCCAAATCCTGAAAGAAATTATTATTTTCATAAAAACCAAAGGAGGCATGGTTATCAAAACAATTTACCAGAGGTGAAATACAAGCAGGTAAATTATTAGCTTGTCTGCTTCCATGGGAGAAAATACATATGTATGTAAGTACCACCTATCTGCAAAATGTGAATGAAATTACCTATGAAGGTAATATGTAATTTTTAATCATTTATACGATTTTTCTCTTACAGAGTCTTTGCAAATGTTGCTTTGCATAAGACATTCCAGTAGATCTGCTTCTGCCCCCTAGAGCAAGAGAGTAGTGGTCATGGACTAGAATAGATGAAGAGATCAATTCAGGCAAGGAGCAGCCAAAGCCATATCTTATTCTTGAAGAATTTATCTCTTATTTCACATGATAACAACAAATTTGCTTGTCATCAATCTCCCTTTTTATTTCATATTAACCATGTCAGCAGTCAATATTATCAAACATAATTCTGTTGAGTTCAACTGCCCTCCTTGGTTCCCTCCACCTTACACTTATCCACCATCCTCAAGGTTATCAAAGAGAGTCCTTCAGCCCTGGTAACATTCCAGTCATCTGATCTATCTTCAGCTCCACTCTGGCCTTTTCTTCTAAGGCTCATTGCCCTCACAAAGCAAGGATTCTAGGAGCACCACTCTAGTCTTGGAACTCCCATCCATGAGTCACATATTCATATTAATGGGCAGGGTCTTATGTATAAAATTAAAATTAACATGCATATATATAACAACACTGCACATTTATCAGATACCACCTATTTCAGAAAAAGAAGGTGGCACTTAGAGAGAAATATTTTTTAGACTTGTCTTATATAGTAGTCCTTCTCCACTTGCTGAAAATGTAGCAGAGATATCTGTGGTGTTGACACAGTAATTCAAAAGCTACATCTTTTGGTTAAGAATTACTTTCACATTACAATGGAAACCACACACATAATTTCAATTTTTTATTTTATTATGTTAGGAAAAATCTTGCATTGTTTTATTTTAATGAGGTAGTTCTGACAGTTTTCACCTGAAAGAGCTGAAAGTTTGGACTAGAACTAGTCTCAGCATAAAGCTATCTGCCAGGGAATTTGTCTTCAACACCTAGAATGCCTTTGATAATATCCCAGACCTTGTAAAAACTTTTTCCCTGCTGAAATGAAAGAATATTCAAACTGTAAAGTAATATAGGGCTTGACTAATCAAAATTCTGTTTACTTCAGGATTCCTTATGCTCAAAATGAGTCAGGAAATATTGTTGACCAAATATTACAGTCAGAAGTAACTGATCTGACTGTTCCCTTTTTTGGCTTTGAGTCAATAAAGATAACATTTAATTACATGTCACAAATGGAAAAAAGAAGAAACTTAACTCTTTGGAATTGTCAAATTCATTACTCTTTGTTAATCATATTTATTTTACATTAGGGGTTTTTTTTTGTAGATCCACCTATCCTGTATGATGTTTACTTTCTCAGTTACATTAATATTTGTGGAATTACATTATGAGAATTTCAAATGTGAACACATTTTCAACAAAGACTCTGGTTGTGAGAACTTGCCACAGTCTTCTGTGTTTTGGAATAGGTATAACTGATGATTCAGAATTGTGTGTAAATGAATTATCTGTCAGCTACACATATGCATTCATCGCACTGACTTGATCTGTCAGTTTCACAGTCTACTGCTCTTTCTTTAGCTACCAGCAGTTTGGATTCAGACCTGTTCCCCTCCTATCCCATAAAAATCAATAAACTTATAGTTATTTAAGAGTAAATATAATGCTTGGTTGCAGGCAGCAAAATTGACTGGAAATCTGAAGCAGTTGAATGCAAGAAAATCTTTGCAACTACGTTGTTAACACTGGCAACTAAAAAAATAAATATTTGCTTCTGACCATTTGAGTATACTTAGGGTGTTTGGTATCACTGTTATAAAGGATAAGGATAATTAATAATATCTATTCAACTTTTTGTGTACTTTTTTGAATTTTTTTTGTATTTTTACGATATGTATAGTCCAAAAAACAAATTTCAAGTCCAATGTGTAGATCAGAAATTCCACCACTGCCAGTGCAAGAACTGTCTCTTCTTGAACAAAAATCTTAAATAAAGACTCATAGCTACCACAGACTTAGCTAGAGACAAAAAAAAAGGATTTCAATATTTCCAGGTGTTAAATTCACTAATACAGAACAAAATAAGCCCCAGGGTAAGGGGTGAATTCTGGGATTTGCAGTGTCTTTTATCACTGAAAAATGTTGTTTACTTCATGGAATCTCATTGTTCCTCTGCTGGGATATGGAGGAACAGGAATAGGCCCTTGGCCTACAATAATGTTCTCTAATTTTGTCATTGAAGGATGGGCATTTTCTCTGATACAATTTTCCCAGCAAAATTTTAAGACTAAAATCTTAAGCAAGGAGTTTTGATTGTTACATTTTGATATTTTTTTCTATATTCTGTTCTATTTTCCTCTGTCTATTAGCATTTATAGATATAAATACATTTTTTATTACTGAGAAAAATAAAACCCCAAACCTCAGTTTCTCTGACTCTTATACAATTCTAGAAAAATATGATGCAAATCCATAGACATTGATAAGAGGTAGGTGAAAAAAGAGGCAAAATTGTCTTGCATAATTTTTTATTCAATAATTTAAACATAACGTAAAATATTTCAAAGATCACAGTAATAAATTGCAGTACCCTAGATAATTAGTGTTTATACAATGTTGGATATGCCAGTGCAATCCCTGTGGGAAAGGAACCAAGAAAAGAAATAAACAATTTTGAAGATGTGTCATAGAAAAAAAAAAGGTGGGATTCACCTAATCTTTCACTGTCCAGAAGTTAAGCATGTAGTCTAAGGTACCTGACTTAACTCCTTTTTCTGTTGGAAAGGAAGGAGATAAGCTTCTCTAGAGGACTATTTATCTTACCTTACTAAAATGTTGGTCTTAAGAATGGATGAATCACTCTCAGGAGTCATCTCTTTTTGTTTCTTCTCTTTGAAGAAAAAAATGGCATGAATGGCAAGCTTGGATTAGGCATCTAACTTTGAGGAACGAATTAGGTGAATTGCATCTTACCTTTATTCAAGGCATAACTCTTATTCCAAGGGATACATGTATTAACTTAGTCTCCTAAAGGTGTAGTTTTCAAAGGTCTTTATTCTGCTGCAGGTAGGCCTCTAGTGGATTTTAAAAGTGTATGAATAACTAACAACCTCAGCCCTGCAATTGTATGGGCCCAGAAGCACAAGGACTTTACACTCTTAACTCATGTATATACACTTAATTCTTCCTAGATTTTACTGAGAATCAAGATTTTGAATGGGACTTTTTTGGGTTTTCTGCCTATTTGGACTATTAAATGGCTGTGAAAAGTTGGCTATGTGGCTACAGAAAAACTGGATTGCAACATGATCTCAATTTTTTTTAGAGTTGTTCTTAATTATTTTACTTCATGTGTTCAAAGATCATTTAGGTGAAATAAACTCACATGAGCTAGATTTAAGTTAACTTTTTTCACTATGACAGTGCACTGGACCAGGTTACCCAGAGAAACCCTGGATGCCTCATCCTGGAAATGTTCAAGACCATATTGGATGGGGCCTTAAGCAATCCCATGTAATAAAAGCTGTCCCTGCCCATGACAGAGGATTTGAAACTAGATGACATTCAAGACCCCTTCCAACCCAAACCATTCTATGAATTATTAATCTATGATACTATGAGGCTATCTTAGTACAAATTAGATATAAAAAAAAAAAAAAAAATATCTAAAGAAAAATCCTTCTAGAAGGATTAATCAACCCATATGGACTTTTGTGTTTCTTGCACTTTGAAATTTGATCTCATTCATTTAGAGCCAGAATACATGTCTATACATCATACTGCTGGAAAAAGAAAAGAAACATTACAAGTATTCTTATGCCAAAGCAAACTACTTCAAATACTTGCTTTTCTTGAATTGCAGATTCACAGTATTGTATCAAATTATGGTGCATAATATATAGCTGTGTAACTATATATTAGTTTACCCTTTATGTAACATGTACCCATTTACCCTTTACGTAACATGTAGCCATCTTCAAAAATCACAAGTCTTTGAAACTAAGTCTAAGAAAAAACAGGCATACCAAGTTGGTAAAGATACTGTATTTCTTAGCAAGAAATGTCAAGTTGTTCTCTTATTATCTACACAGAGAACATCAGTACACAATCCATGCTTTGGAGAAAAAAAATATATTTGTTTGAATTTATTACAGATGGACAGACTGCAGTCAAAATTAAAAATGCACATTGCAGAAGGAGAAAGCAGTAAATGAAGGAAAAGTGCATTAGTGCATCTCATATATATATATATATGCACAAAAGAAACAAGGCAATTCAGTATCCTCAGTAATTCATTTATCAAGCAGGTATGTGGGGAAATAATGAAGATTCCTAATACACTACGATACCAAAATTGTATTTTTTACAAGAATTTCATTTATCATTCAAACAGATATTTCTGAGACTCTTTCCAGGGGCTACTCCCCAAATGCTAATGCTTACATGTCACATTCTTTTCTAAAATCTATTAAATAAAGCTACCCACCCTTTGAACTTTGAAGTTAACACATTTGGGAGAAAATTTCTTGTTACTTTATTGTTGTTGACATTTTCCTCACAGATTGTCCCACAGACACAGCATCAAAGAGGCTGCAGAAATGTCCTGCTCAAAGGAAAAGTGAAACTTAATAAAGTATTTCTTTATTTGAGGAAAACAGTTATTGAGAGACAAAAAAGTGCACCCAATTGTTTTGGGATTGGAGATGATAATCACAATTGAAAATGAAAAATGGTAAAAATACTAGATGCACAAATTGAGATCCTCTCTGTGTTACCTAGACATTTAATTTCTGTCTACCAATATTCTACATTCTGGGACCATCAGTGGATGTGTCTCTTAGTATTTACAAAAAAAAAAAAATTACCTAAGATATGGCAATTAAATCAAGAAGGGAAATCTACTCTTTTGATCTTCAAAGGTACTTTTCACATTTTTTTAATTATAAAGAAATTCACACACTGTAGGCTTAATTCAGTCACTTTAAGATGGGTTACTGATGGCTTGCTCATGTCCTTCGAAATGATTTTCAGCAACAAGGGGCATATTACCAGTCCTCCAGCTGCTGAGAACAGTGGGTCCCCTGAAAGTCTTTAGTATCTGATAGCCTCATGGCAATCTTGCAGATTCTAATATTACAAACAGTTTCAAATGGTGCTTGAACTATATATTCTTATTTTTGAGAAAGTGAATCAATATCTTTAGGAATGTTAGGTCATTAGAATTTAAATATGAGTGTAAATTATATGCCTTAATTAAGAGTATTGAAATTGTCCCTCAGTAAGTAATAACTGGAATAAAAGTCCTACTGGAAGTGAGCATTAAATGAAAAAATACAGATGATAGATATATCTTCTAATTTAAGTTAGCAATTTGATGGACCTCAGAGAAATTTATATATCATTACATTTCATCTGATCTTAAGTCTGTCTAATTTTGTGCATCAAAATCACCAATGCACACTTTACAATGCAAACATATAATGCCAATCCACAATTTAACAGGCTTGCCTACATTTTATTGCCAATGAAATATAACATTCACTACCCTCTGTAACAACTTCCAGGATTGAGTTATATATTGGCATACTGAAGGCATACTGAAACTCCCTTTCTTTTCCTTAGATTTTTCTTCTGTAACCTTATGTTAAGCGATAATAAACTTAACTCTTTAACAGAAAATCCTATACATTTTTCTACATACCTAAATGTATCAACATACCTAAATGTAGCTAAGACAAAGAAAAGAAAAGGCAAGGAAAATCCTCTCAGAGAGCTGTTAAGTGATGCTACAGAAATTATTCCATATAATATAATAGATATTTCACCTTGAGGCTCATTCTGATCAAGGTTTTGTCTCAGTAATAGTCTCTGTAATAAAGTCAGATCATATGGATATAGTCTAATTAGTCCTCAGTTTTATTTCACAAGTCAGATTTGTTTCAGGTTTTCAAAAATGTAGGCAAAGATGAACTCCCTGGCTGTAAGGAAAGAAAGTAGAAAGGAATATTAAACAAGAAGCTTTTAGAAAAAAACAGTGGGAGCCTGAGAGTGTGTAAATGGATCTGTTGAGTTTCCAGGGGTACTTAGAAACTTTCAAAGATTCTGAAAAGCTGAAGCCTTTGCTTGCATTGCTCTCTTTTTAGGATTATTTATTATTCTGTTTTAAGTATATTCTGTGTTATAAGTTTTAGACACTGATTGTCTCTAGGTTCCCTGGATTTCAAATGAAGTCAATTCTTGCCTCAGAAACATTGCAGTGCCCATTAATATTAGACTGACACTGACAGAGATTAGATTGCTATTTTTCTGTTAAATTAGCTTTTTTTTCAAGAGCATTATGTTTATAATACAGCCAGTTGTCCACCCACTGGTTTCTTCCTTAGTGTCCAGGAAACTTGCATGGGTGTAAGTATCATCAAAAATTCAATACAAGAATCAAAACAAGCAGCAATATAAAATATTTCTTTTGTTTCTTGAAAAGAAAGCAAAAGTAAGAAATCTCCCTCTTTTATTTCTCCCCAGTCTGACTTGTACTGAGAGATGTTGAAAGTCTGTGAGTACTTAATTTGACTATTAGGAGTATTTTTTGAATACTTACTTTTCTGGACATGGATAATAGTGTGCTGAGTTTATACTTAATAATTAGTGTATTGACAATATTGTCTTCAATATGTTGATTTTTAAAAAATTGTATTATTTTGTAGTGTTATTTATCCATGAAATATCTACAACATTTAGGTATCAGTATCACATTGACATACTTGAAGTAGATGTTTTTATACAGAAAAGCATGTACACAGTTGACTTTCTTATGGAAAGAAAATAATTATGCAAATGTCTGTTTGAAAATCTCTAGACTAGATCTAATATTTCCAATAAAATATAAAACAGGAAAAAAACCCAACCAAAACTAAAAAAGCGATTAATACTGCATTGTGAAACTATTTCATATTCTCAATGAGTAAAGATCACAGATAGGGTTCAGAAATTTGGAGAGGAAATACTTATAGAAATATCATTTCATCAGGAGTAAAAGCCCCTGCAGAATGCCTAGTCTGTAGAGACTTCTTGAGCCTCTGTTCTATATGAAGGATTTTCTTAACTCACTACATAATGCAATTTTTTTGTACCCTAGAAGATTGAACTGATCGACTGATTTACAGAGTCTGCATATTTCAAACTAAAGGCTCAAACCAAACTTCCATCCCTTTCTTCAAATGTTTCAGCAGTGATTTATTCTGGATATTCAAAATAATCATTAACTGTATTCTAACAAAACATAAAAAAAAATAAAAAGAGAAGTAGAAAATATGTGTATGTAGTCTCAGCCGAGAAAGCTGAGAGTGGAATGCTGTCACTTCCCTGCAATACCATCCTTTAGCAATCATTTGAATTTGTTTTTCAACTTCTTAGCTATACTCTCCCTTGCTTTCCTACCCAGAAATATTTGCCTCTGTCTGTGCCACTAGTGTACTCCCTTCAGTACACTGCAGAACTTGGATGTCATCCAGTGAAGAGCTGCAGTGTTTGCTCATGCCCTACCGGGGGGGGAATCAAGATCTGGTGCATATGCAATGTGTCATCCAGTTTTCTCAGAATTTGTAAAAGATCCAGCTGTGCTGTTAGTTTGATCAGGCCTTAGGCCTTCCACAGCACATCAGTTTTACTTGATTTACATTCTAGAGCCTACATTAGATTTCTAGGAATCAATGTGAGATAGATTCTTACCAAAGTCCTCACACTGAAAGAAAAAAGTAAGGGTCAAAAAAATATATAATGGATACAACACATTCTGTAAATATGTTTTCTGCATGTTTGTTTGGGAAAGAATTTTGCTTGCAGTATACCTCACAAGAAGAAGGATCAGAGAGAAAATACTTTATTTTTCAACATTTATATTTTTAAATTAAAAAAAACATAAGAAAAGACAAAAACTGGATATTTTACAACTTGGAAATTATTTTTAATTGCTCTGAATACACAATATCATTCATTTTTCCTGTTATTTTAAAGTTATCATTATTATACTAAAATAATTCTGTCACTTGTTTCCACTTTTTTTTTTATGTCTTGGCAAGAAACATCTCCTTGAAAGCAAAACAAATTAAAACAAGAAAATCTGAAAGCACAAAGGCAGCAAATTCATATGGTTACTGAAGAAGGAGTGTTGCAGTAAAGTGAAACAACAAATCATATGCTTATACTGAAGGNATGTCTTGGCAAGAAACATCTCCTTGAAAGCAAAACAAATTAAAACAAGAAAATCTGAAAGCACAAAGGCAGCAAATCCATATGGTTACTGAAGAAAATTTTTACTCAAATAGAAAAGTTACTAGGAGTGTTGCAGTAAAGTGAAACAACAAATCATATGCTTATACTGAAGGAGGATATTTTCAAAAGTAAGAATAGAGAACAAGAATCCAAGCCCGTCAAATGAAGAAAGAGCATTCTGTAAATTAAGCAAATAAAGGAACATTTACTTTTCTTTAAAATAGTTTCAGGAGGTCAATTTTTTTCTAAGAAGGATAACTGAAATATTGAGAAATACCTAATCGAAGTGCTTTTGGTTCACCAATCTGAGATTTCCCAACCAAGAGCAAAGATATTTCTTATTATTACTTCCTGTCTGACCATTCAGGAGCCACTCTGGCAATGATAGACCCAGCACCTGAGGCTTTAACTACTGGGACTGAAGTCCTGGATTATTCCAGTGACCCGAGGGCACCCACTTGACTGCCTATCTCACCACATTTACTCAGTCAGACCAGGTTTTCCTGCCAGCTCAACATTGGGTTTCCTATAGCAGACCTTTGGTTCCTTTAAATAATTTTATCATGGTGCACCAAGAAAATAAAATCTCAAGCTGGTGTTTCTGAGGAGGGACCCCTGACAAAGGAACCACTGAGCTTTTNCAACAAATCATATGCTTATACTGAAGGAGGATATTTTCAAAAGTAAGAATAGAGAACAAGAATCCAAGCCCGTCAAATGAAGAAAGAGCATTCTGTAAATTAAGCAAATAAAGGAACATTTACTTTTCTTTAAAATAGTTTCAGAAGGTCAATTTTTTTCTAAGAAGGATAACTGAAGTATTGAGAAATACCTAATCAAAGTGCTTTTGGTTCACCAATCTGAGATTTCCCAACCAAGAGCAAAGATATTTCTTATTATTACTTCCTGTCTGACCATTCAGGAGCCACTCTGGCAATGATAGACCCAGCACCTGAGGCTTTAACTACTGGGACTGAAGTCCTGGATTATTCCAGTGACCCGAGGGCACCCACTTGACTGCCTATCTCACCACATTTACTCAGTCAGACCAGGTTTTCCCGCCAGCTCAACATTGGGTTTCCCATAGCAGAGTCTCAGACCTTTGGTTCCTTTAAATAATTTTATCATGGTGCACCAAGAAAATAAAATCTCAAGCTGGTGTTTCTGAGGAGGGACCCCTGACAAAGGAACCACTGAGCTTTTATACCCTCACAGTCTAAGTGTGTGACAGTCTGTGGCAATTTGCTCCCTCGTCTCTGAGTGTCCAGCCATGAGGCTGGTGCCACAAATTCTCACACTATTTGCAATGCAAGGATCGATGCCACTTCACAGCCTCTTGCCTCTGGCTCACACCACCCAGAGCTCAACCTGCAATGGGCACTGTAGCATTCACACTGAGCTACCTGCACTAAATGTATTCTTCCGCATATTTTGTTGGTATAATAATCAAATTAAAAAACTGAAAATCAGAGGGCTGGATTTTATGTTTAGGTACACATGGGTTTGGTAGCACCCCTTAAGGATTACTGCAGAAAATGGATGTTGAGATTTTTTATAAATTATGTAAGTATAATACCTTGTGACACAGAATCACAAAATGACAGAATGGGCCAAGTTGGAAGGGATCAGAGTGAGTCATCTGGTCCAGCCTCCCTGCTCAGGCAGGGTCGTTCTAGAGCATGGCACAGGATTGTGTCCAGATGGTTCTTGAATATCTCTGGTGAGGGATACTCCAAAACTTTCCTGGGCGATCTGTTCCAGTGCAGGGATGCCTGGACAATAAAGAATTTCTTTCTCATATTCAGGTGAAGCTTCCTGTGCATCAGTTTCCACCCATTATCTATTGTCCTATTGCTTGGCACCACTGAGCAGAGCCTGGCTCCATCCTCCTGACACCCTCCTTTCAGGTACTGACAGACATTGATGAGGTCCTCTCTCAGTTGTGTCTTCTCAAGGCTGAACAGGCCCAGCTCCCTCAGCCTTTCCTCATAACAGAGAAGCTCCAGTCCCTTCATCATCTCTGTCACCCTCCTCTGGACCTGCTCCAGGAGCTCCACATCTCTCTCATCCTGAGGAGCCCAGAACTGGGCACAGCCCTCCAGATGAGTTTCACCAGGGCTGAGGAGAGGGGCAGGATCACCTCCCTCACCCTGCTGGCAATGCTGTCCCTAAAGCACCCCAGGGTACCATTGGCCCTTGGCCACAAGGGCACTGCTGGCTCATGGACACTTGGTGTCCACCAGGAGCCCCAGGCCCTTCTCTGCAGAGCTGCTCTCCAGCAAGTCAGCCCCCAACCTGTGCTGGTACATGGGAGTTTTTCTTCCCCAGGTGCAGAATCCTCTATCTGCCTTAGTTGAACTTCAGAGAGTTCGTCTCTGCCTATTTCTTTGATATCAAAATTCAACTATATTAAAACTAAAAATCCATGAAAGAATAAATTACTCCCTAAAGCTGCTAGCATATGTTTTAAATATAAGAAATAGAGTTAGTCATGGATGTATGTTCAATATTTACAGTCTCTCAATAACATAGATATGAGAAATTAAATACATTTTTGTAAACATGTGAGAAGCAACATGAAGAAACAAAAAATTTAAAGAGGAAGAATATTAAAAATATTGATAAAGATCTTGACATCTGAGCACTTCTGCAGATTAATAGCAAATTTATTACAGTTTTATAGGGCCAAACATCTGAAAAATTCTCAAAGATTTTTAGTTTACTACCAAAACAGTGTGTTCCTTACAAAATTAAAAAATGTTAAAAAAGGAATAGTGAAAATGTGTATATGACATCATTATGCATGTTTCTGAAATTTTGAATAGTCATTAGAACCCTACCTTTCATTTTCTTTT
>VYXF01007592.1:61392-87347 GCA_013397295.1 Polioptila caerulea | reverse complement strand
ATTTCTTTGATATCAAAATTCAACTATATTAAAACTAAAAATCCATGAAAGAATAAATTACTCCCTAAAGCTGCTAGCATATGTTTTAAATATAAGAAATAGAGTTAAGTCATGGATGTATGTTCAATATTTACAGTCTCTCAATAACATAGATATGAGAAATTAAATACATTTTTTGTAAACATGTGAGAAGCAACATGAAGAAACAAAAAATTAAAAGAGGAAGAATATTAAAAATATTGATAAAGATCTTGACATCTGAGCACTTCTGCAGATTAATAGCAAATTTATTACAGTTTTATAGGGCCAAACATCTGAAAAATTCTCAAAGATTTTTAGTTTACTACCAAAACAGTGTGTTCCTTACAAAATTAAAAAATGTTAAAAAAGGAATAGTGAAAATGTGTATATGACATCATTATGCATGTTTCTGAAATTTTGAATAGTCATTAGAACCCTACCTTTCATTTTCTTTTTCAGTGGCTGCATTTGTGGCTTTATTTTGGTTCAGTGTGGGCCTTTCTTACTGTCATCTGCCAGCACCAAAATTGGATCTTTTAGCTGTCATTTGACTACTCAGACATCCTGATTGAATCTGTAAATTAGTTTTACTGGAAATTATTAAAAAAAAAATCATATTTGTTTCATAGAAATTTTTATCTACTGATACATTTTGGAAGAGCATCTTAAAGAAAATAGGAGGCCAGATATGATCTTTGTTTTATCCAATTGGTTCTGAACCCAAATTTCCCAGGGAACAGAACTGATCCTATTTCTGTTTCTCCAGCTGTTGATTTTTCCCTTGGGACATAATTAGGGTTTCCATATGCCCAGTTCCTACTTCATGCCATATGTGTTTCCTTTATATCTGTACTTGATATCTCGGCATTCTGATATTTAAAGAACCTTGAGCTCGTTTGACAAAGTATCAAACAGGGGTAATATGATTAAAGGGGAACTTCAGTTTAAAATTTTCCAACTTGTAACAGGAATCTAAATACCCAGTTCTCATTAAAGTTGTTGATAACTGTATATGCAAATGATTAGGAGCTAAAATTAAATTATCTAAGATGAAAATCTTCCCTTTCTTTCCTTCATTCTCATCTCTGTCACTGAACTGGAAGTTCTACTATTTGTTCTATTCCCATATGAAGAACTGTGACCAGGAGAGATTTTGAGGCCAAATACTTTACAGAAAGTTGCAAAGTCATCAAAAATACACTGTTGTGTCAAATAATATTCTTTTTAACTAGAAAAATACTTAATATATCTATCCATAAATCAAAGTTCTCAGGATTAATTCATGCCCATGTAGTGATGGGCAAAATCTTGAAGAATAACCACTTAGTACCAACAAGCATCAGGGCCACTGTGTTTCAAATAATGCATTTCTTAGAATAAGTTTGGAAAACAAAGCATAAGGGCCATTATTGAAATCCAAGCAAATTATTTCTGAAAATAAGCTTAGTAAATTGCTGATCACAAAACCTCTTATATTTTGATTCTATACTTCATGTTGATTTGACTGTGTCATTATTTATTTTATTTAACACTTTTTCAGTGGAAATATGTGAATAATATCTATGAATGCATTCCCAGGTACTTACAAACTTGCAGGCCTCACTTTCCACTCACTTCAGAAATCATCTGTGTTCTAGGAAGTGCAAACTACCATCTTAGGATGATAAAAGAAATTTATGTCTCCTTTCTTCTGTTGTTTCAACAGAAGTATTTGGATGAAAAATATATCATGTTGGAGGCCGTTCTGTGGTCTGAATTCAAGCATTATCCCTGACTCCTTATACAGTAAGAAGACAGCAAACTCAAGTGCTGAAACCTCCTGTTAGCTGATGACACAGACACAAGCATGAAGACCTACAAATAGCCTTTAGTTCTTTTACTCTTGTTATGACTCAGTGAATGTCCTAGTTTTAGGAAAGAAAGATACTGAATTTGTTTAGTATAGTTCCAATAAAGGACTTATAGTATCAAAATAAAATTGCCAAAACCCATGAGAATGACTAAAATTTTTCATATTAAATGATCCATTTATATCCCCCTTCCGTAGCTTCATACTACTAAACAATGTCTTTTAAAAAAAAAAAAGCAGCATTTTTACCGCTTCATGCAATTATTGGTGCAATTGATTTTATGTAGAAGGTGCTGAGATACTACATGAATGCATAGAGCCTCAGAGTATTTGGCAGTTATGACCTGTCCCAAAGGATAATGCCGAGTTTTGAAATATGGGAAAGGCCAGTGCAAAACATTCACCTCTCCTGAGAATTTAGGAACCTGTTCCCTCATTGGTGCCCAACATATTAGAGTTTAAATGAGTTACAGCTGTGATTCACTGCACATTAACACAACTTAAGTTCCCTGATGTTCTTTCTCCATATTTTGTAGAGTTTGGCAAAACATGAACTTCCATTAAACAAAGAAAAGTCTCTAGCTCTTCTGCTTCTAAAAAAGGGCTTTAATTCTGCAAATAAGTGTACTTATATATTGTTTACTCTATTCCCAGATGGACAGGAATAACAACTCCAACAACAATGAAGACTACTTATTCATCTTAGTGTTGAACGGCTAGCTTTCAAGCTAGCATTACAAGCACATATTTCCAAACAGAGGAAGTTAAATAAAACAGAGGATGCCATTAACTTGCACTATAGTTCACATTATGAGAACAACTTCATTTTTGTATCTTTCAGAAAATTGAATTGCTAATATTTTTCTGACAAAAAGGCTTATACTATTCTGTCAGTGTTTTAGAATCATGGAACTATAGAATTTTAGAATAGTTTGGGTTAGAGCGGGACAAACATCTGGTTCCCACCCCTGTGACATAAGCAGGCATCCTCCACTAGATCAGATTGCCCCACCAAGCCTGGTTATGAGCACTTCCAGAGATGGGCCATTCACAAGTTGCCTAGGCAAGCTATTCCAGTGCCTCACCACCCTTACGGTGAAGAATTTCTTCCTACTATCTAATCTATACCTACTTTCTTTCAGTTTAAAACCATTCTCCCTCATCCTATTGCTACATTCCCATGTCAATGTCCATGTCAGTACCTCTAGGTAGTGACAGGCTGCTATACTTCCTCTGCCAGTTCCCACACGATGCATTTAATCAGATCCCATGGACTTGGGCATCCTTGGGTTCTTTATGTGGTCTCAGACCTGATCTTATCCTGCAGTGGATAGGTCTTCATTCTCCCAGGCCCTGACTATGCCTCCTGCAATTGGACAGAATGACTGGGACACTTACCACTGAATCCCAAGGCAAAAAAAACTATTCAGTCTCTCAGTCTTCTCCATATCCCAGGTCTCCCATTTCCTTCTGGGAGGGCCCTGTGAGAGTCTGGAAGGATAACTGTCTTGAAACATTTTGTGTGTGTGATGGGAAGGGTCAGGTTGGGCCTTGCCATGGTGAGCTGATGCCCTGCTCTACCCAGACCTGTATCCCAGCCTGGAAATCGCTGCTTAGCCCTGGCACACCAGAGGCAATGCTCCACACTCTACCCCTGGAGCCGCAGTCTAACCCCAGAGTGGCCAAATGACTTGGGAGAAGGAAAGCCAAAGGGTTCCAATAGGTTTTCATATGATTATGGAATCAAACTTGTGTACATTTCCCTACCTCCTCAGAGCAAAGCAGGAAATTACTTTACCAAAGGAAGCATATGTAGTAATGATTAGTAATGTGTAAAACATGATTGTGCAGAGGAAAGAGATGTAAACTACTAGTTGCTCATGCAAGGAGGGAGAAAAAAGCCTGACAGAGGAGCAGAGGTGACAGCTGGAAAGTTCTCTCAAGCTGTAAACAGAGGCATAAGTGGTCAAATGAACAAATTGAAAAATTTTGGATTTGAAAACCAATGAAATGTTTGATAAAGTTGGGATGGTATTTGGTTTGAACTTGGGGCTCTGACTGAAATAGTACACTGAGGAGTTTGGAGAAACCCAAGTTTCATAATAATCGATAAATACATAATAAATTTTCATGTCCAAACAAAAAAAAAATAAAAAGGCAAAATGAAGCTAACTTTGCAGTACATCTCCAATGATAATAAAATCAAACTCTTGAAGACTAAAGGCTTAATATACACTCTACTGAAATCCATAGAAAATTTCCAGTGCATCTAAAGTTATCAAGATCCTCTCAATAAATAAATTCAACAGATAGATTTCCTTGTGTTCTATTTCTTTGGAAATTTAGGACATTTTCTGTTTTTGTTGGAATTACAGTATGAAGGATTTTTTTACCTGAAGCTCAAGAGCTTGAATATGTACACATACATGTGCATATGATCACATAACATGCATATGTATGACTGTGTATTTATGGTCACAATTAATATTCATAGAGGTAATGATATTCATGGAAAATGTTCATTTTATCTGTTTTAGAGCAAAGATGTGAATAACATCGGAATGCAGAAACACCTAATTTAAACAATAGCAGTCTTTACTCAGGAATGGGTTTACAGGATTGGTTTTCAGAGCATACAATACAATGAACTCCATACTATGTAGTATTCAAAAGGGGAATACAAATTGCCAACAAGACAAGAGGAAGATGGGAGATGAAAGATGGGAAGCACCAAGTCAGTGCTGGTGATGGTGCTTTACTTATTGTTCATATCAAACTACTATTGCTTTACTATTATTATTTCCCAAATAAATTATTTATGCTTTTTGACTGTTACAGCTGTTTCATTTTTTTCTTCCTCTATCTGGCTTTACACCTTTCCTTGTGGTAAAAGTCAGGACTGACCACTGATTGGTAGAGGGGAGAGGCTCCTTGGGCTGGGAAGATTGGAAAGGAAGAACCTAAAGAAACAAGGAGGAGAATAAGACATGAGCTTGTGATGTTTTGTTCACTGAAAAACAGATCACCTATATATTTAGGTATGTTTATCATTCATCATTGTTGCTGAAAGACTCTGCTGCAGCAGAAAGATTAGCCATGTATGGTTATGATTATACTGAAGAATTAACTTATTATTTAATTGATGTTATTCTCTATACAAGCTTGAACGGTAAGAGGTGTCTTTTGTTTGATGGGAAGCAGGGGAGGGCTGTTGTAAGCTATTGCTACTTGAAGGATGAACAGAGATAATGATTTTATTCAGTTCAATTCTTTGATCAAAATATTAGTAGAACTTCTACCCTTACAATATGCTTTTGAGTCTGATGTGTAGTGGCGTTTCTTCACTGGTACTTTAGATAATTCATCTCACGTGTATTTCTGGGTAATGCAGTGTACCTGTAGCTGCATAAGACCTGAGGGTCTTATGAAGACTCAGTACTTTAAACTCAAGGCCTAATGACCAAAACAGCTTCAAAATTGAGCACTGTATGATTATTCTAACTTGTGGAGAGATACTAGGGAATCTCCAGCTGTTTTGCAGCTTGTTAAAGTCACTGGTGCTCACACAGCCCAAATTTGCAAGAATTTATGCATTCCATTTAAAAGAGAACATTCTGATTTCAGCTGGAGCTAATTTGCTCGTCAAAGTCGTACAACTATGTTTTACTCATTTGAGATTCTTACCATAAAGTTTTCTTCCACTTCAGAAAGGTTTAATAAAGTAAATAGTAGTTTGAGAAGTCCAAGCCTTCAGAAAATAATGTCAAAATTATCTCAAAAGTGAATGTTTATAGACTAGTTAAAAAACCTACACAATCTCTGGGTTAAAACAAGCAACAAAAAAAAACAAAAAACAAAAAAAAACCCCAAAAAAACCCCAAAAAAACAAAAACGCAGCAAAACAGCAAAACTCAAAAAAAGAACTTGACTATCAGTGTTCTCACAATCAGCTCTCTCTCCCTTGGGAGTTGTGCACAGAAAATGTACAGTGAAGAGTGAGACTAGCAAAATATAAGCAATATATAAAAAATCCCATGTAACTGAATATCAGTGTTTTGATATATTTCATCTGCATTTTGTCTGCAGTGTGACAAGGTAAATGTTGTAGCATAGTTAAAGTTTCTTTGTAAAAAGAAAGACTCTAAGTATTTGAAAGCAGGAAGATTTGACGCATATTTAATTTTAGATAGAGCAAAGCTGAAGCATTTAGTGGTTGTGCTAAGGAGAAAGTTAAATTTACACCCCAATGTATGAATTCCTTTAGTTTCTTCAAAATAGGCTTTGAGATCTGCTACTATCTAGTGATTTGTTATGCTGCTCTTCATAGCTATTTCAGGAACGCAAATCAGTGCCTGACAATGTCTTAGTCTTAAGAGCTATGAAAAGGTAAAATATATAGAGATGTATAGGTATAGACACAGCCATTTTGTTCCCCCAGCTATATCTAAAAAGAACGGTTAAACTAATACTGAAATTTGCATTTTATTTTAAGAAGATATAGTTTGATAAAGGCTGACTGTTAGCATCAATGCCATGGAACAGTGTAGATGCAAGTGCTTATGTTTTTTCCTTTTCTCCAGGAAAGGAATATAGAATGATTTAAAAACTGGAGGAAAGAAAGAAATTGAAGTTTTGAGTTTATTTGTAAAATATATTTTTTATACATTAAATTACTGGACTGTTCTATATTTTTCTCTTTGCCTAAATTTTATGTGCTTTGTACCCATGGCAGAAATGAGTGATTTTTATCAGGCTAATAGTCTCAGGGTTAAAGTATTTGGATGAGTTGAGTAGATTCCAAAAAGTTGGTAAGAAATAACAGGGGGTAATGCATTGGGATGGGATACAACTGCCTTATACCTATACTTATAATTGATACAAATTCCTAATGGTGGAAGTGTGAAGGTTTTTGTATGATTTTGTCCTTGTCCAAGAATGAGAGACCCATACATTTGTATGCTACACCCAAATTATGTTTTACTGGAAATCAATACTGTTTAAAGCAGAGTAGGTTTGGCCATCAGTAGGTAATAAAAAAAAAAGTGTTATGTAGTCTAGTCAAAAATAAAGGAAGTTTTATCTTATTATACTAAGACACTAAAATATATTTTCTATTTTTCAAATATAATTTCTGAGTACAAATTCATTGTTATCAGCACTAAAATAATACATTAATTGAATATTTTGGATGTGAACTAGAATATCTGAAATCAAACCAGGGACTGCCTAAAGGTCAGACAGAACAGATGGGAAGAAATAAACCAAGTCATTGGAATGTTACAAGCTACAGAGGTAGCTTGGGTAAAGCTGAACAAGGATTAGGAGGAAATGGAATATATTGAGGTGGGAGCAAAATTTGCAAGATATTTAGCAATCCACAGCATTTCAGTGTGTGAATTCAGTAAGAGCACTTTTGTTCTTTATCATATCCTTTTTGTACAACTCACATGAGAGCAGTATTTTGGGAAGAGATTGCTATGTTTGAAGTAAAACATAGTAAATAGTAATACATTAGGGAAAACAGTACTGAGGATCACAGAATGCAGACCATATTCAGCAAATATTACCTACTTCAATAGCTGTGTCTAAAGAGAATGCTCATTGGTAAGCTTGATTTATCATCTTAAGTTTATTTTACTTTCAAAAATCCTGGGAATCACACAGACAGTTTGAACTTTTGACCTATGTGAGAGTAAATTACGTGTTCATGCTTGGGTGTGTAAGAAGTCAAATATTTGTTGGTGTTTTTATTCATAAATGCCTCTCATCTCTGCTTTTAAAACCTTATTACACAGGAACACAATATCTGTTACCAACATGCTACTTTAGCCATCTTCAACTCTATCAGACACCCCAATAAGATAAACATCTGGCATTTCTTCCACTGTTGACTGCAAACATGCAACACCAAAGCAATTTAAGCAAAATGCTGATGGGCAAGGAAGGTTGCAGAGCTCTGAGAATGACCAGCTGCAGTTCAGTTAGGAAACTGTACTTTTTGATGAGGAAAATTACCTTGAAGAACACTGGTACATTGTATAAATGATGCTGTTTCCAAAGGCAGGTTGGGGGTTAAAAATTGCTTAACAAAACATGCGGATGACAGTTATTATAACTTTTTTTTATGAAGGTTTAATAAAAGTATTCTAATCGACCTCACTGTATCTAATCAAATATTTCTTTCTCATCCTTAATCGTGCTTAGTCTACTTGCAAATAAGTCAATTCTGCATCTGATATACAGATGTTTACATTGCACACTGCTCACGCTGTAAACTTTGCATGATTATTCTTGTAGTTTTAGTTGGAATAATGAACTCTGAAGATGGTCTTGTATGAAAGACTTAGATACTTTTCTGTTAGTTTTTCTTAGTGTATATAAATAATAATATAAATTGATATAAATGTAAATGATTTATGTACAAAGAAATTTTTTTCTTTAAAGGACCAGGATAAGCCCATAAAAAAATAAAAAAAGTATTACAAACTTCCCAGACACTGCATGAGAACTGTCTATGGTAAAGGTGAAATCAGTGATTTTACATAAGATCAGCAGATTACTCTAGCAAAACTCACTACTGTGCAAGCAGCCCTACCAAGAAGGGCACATGAAAGGTTGGTAGAAATTCTGTACAGAATTTAGATTAGCTACTTTAGTGTACTAATATAAGTTTTAATATCTTCCTTAATAATAAAATTCATTTATATCCCAAACGTCAGGTTATTGGTCTCTTGGCCCCTTCAAGGAAGTAATTGAGCACCTGTACGGGGACAATGTGAATTGAGGAGTTCTGATTAGTTTTCTCTAGTTATAAATTATTTATCACCTCATTCCATTTTCCTCTTACACCTATTGGGACGTTTTCACAGTCTTGTTGCATAATAAGAAAGTGAACATCAGGATTCTATTTGCTATGGTTCACCCTCATGAGCCATTTAGCATTTTGTAATTCCACAGAAAAAGCTATCAGATCAGTGGAAATGAAGTGAGAGTTTTATAGATGTTTTCTGTTATATGATTTCTTTTTTAAAAAGGTAATGACTGACATATTTAAAAATGAGTGAATTGGCTAGCAAATCTTAACTTGTGATGTTATACAGGTCATATACTGCTGAAAGAGTAAATATCTGTCCTACTTCCACAATACATACATCATAAAATGAATAAAAAATGCTTATATTTATTCGTGTTGAAAGCGAACTCCACGTTTTAACACAGCTTAATACATTTAAAGTGCAATTCTACATTTTCCATTTTGGAAAATGGCTTTCTTAGAGTGGAGTATTATAAAACAGTAATCTTTAAACTCGTGTGATTTTTCACACTCACTTCCTTCTGAGCACCATTAATCTTAAAGGCATAGACCACAGTTTCTTTTCTACCATCTGCAAGTGAGACAAGATGCTGATGCAAAATTTGTGGGTAACATTTAGTCGTAGGAATAGAAGATGGCCTTTTGTATTCATTGACTCCAGTCCATCAGTTTGGACTAGGAACTGTAGATTAGTGCTTTCTCAGACCTCTTATTTATCGTGTAAAGTCCAATAACATAAAATGTTGTGTCATGTATTGGGTTTGCATATGAAAGATCATACAACACCTAAAATATCTGTAATCAAGAATTCATTAGTTGGAAAGGACTCAGTGGCTATAACACTTGTTCATAGCATGGCTCTGCTATTATTAAAGGCCAATACAGCAGCATATAGTTTTCTAAAAGACAGTAAAGTTGTGAAGAGATCACAGGCTGAATACTGTATATGCTTCCAAGACTTCATGTTGCAGAAGGGTGTAATTAAATATGACCAGAGGAAAGAAGTGGTAAAGAAATATCACCAACTTTGAGACCTACTTTTGAGAAGAGGCTAATCTGGCCGTTCAAGCTCCAGGTTCTGCAGGAGCTTTCCAAGGTGGGAAAGACACCAAATTCCCTGTAACTGCAAGTTACAAGGTGTGGGATGAATGCCTATTGTAGCAGAAAACTTGATCTGGGAGCCCCCTTAGCTCAATCTTCCCATGTTTCTTTAGCACTATTCCTATGAATTGCCATTGTTGCATGCTGGGAATACTGGATATGGCTAAATTCCTCACATGAATCCTGTCTGCTGGACTCAGCCCCTCCTTTTGTTACCTGGAGAAGGTGGCTGGTTTGCCCCAAAGCACAAAGACTTCTTTGAGACCTACGAAAGGCATCTTAGCTTCATCTTGTGTCATGTGAGTTTCAGTCTAGTACTATTTAGAAAAAAACAAACAACATGTAATTCTGCAAGCTGTGAAATCAGTTGGAAAACTTACAATTGTCTTAACAATTAGGCCAGACTATGGCACAGTCTCACACAGTTATTATTGCTCTCTTTTAAATGTAGAAGGAACTCCTCATAGGTTGAAGTTTCATCTAAAAAGAGTATATGAGTGACGGTATGTTCCTCACCTCCTGCAGAGACAATGCCTCTCTGAGGCCTCACTACCCATGTCTTTGTGGGTCTTCATAACAGTCTTTGTAGGAGGCAGTATAGCACATGTTGACATCCATTTGGCTTAATATTTTTAATATGAATAATTTGAGGCTTTGAACAAAAAATTCCTCTTTTGTATTGTCAATAATAGGATATATATTCAAGGAAAATAATAAATTTCTCATTAAGTTACCAAATCTAGTTTTATGGACAAAGTCTGTGTGGAGAGCACTGCTGATGTGTGATGTATTCAGTAAGTGATCACTAGAAAAAAGGAAACAAATTGAATAATTCTCCACCTAATTTAATTTGTCAGAACATATTAATCATATGGGCCAATGCTGCCCTCAGACTAATAAATTAATTTTCGACTGGTATAATAGGGATTGTGATCAAATGTATGAAGGCAAAATTAACCCCCCTATTTGGATATTTCCTGAACCTGGGTAGCTGTTTGACTGTCCTACTCTTTCTATTCTTCTAAGGGAAAATAATTTTTTTTGGTGGATTGCGTAAGGAAACATCTCATTTGTGTTGGAGTAAAACAGACACGCAGTTTGCAACATCAAAAGGCAGTTCTTCAGAGGGAAAAAGGCAGGTCAAATCTTCACTTAATGCACTGCAATACAGCCAGGTAGATAAAACCTGACACAATATTTTTCAGTACTCCTGTTTTTCATTACATCAAATTCAGGTTTATGATCTAATAAAATTCCAGGCAGGAACTGTAAATTCTGAAAGAAAGGGAGATTCAGGTAATTTCTAAAGAACAAGCCAGAAAATGCTTAGTTTTAATAAATTACTGAATACCATTACTATATCCAAAAAAGGTCAATGTGTGTCCACTTTATAGACTGGATTCCCAAAATCCATCTGGAAGGAAGAATCTTGAATAGTAGAGGTGTTTAATTAAGAAATATTATATTCACTGTGAGGTGAAGACATTTGAGGACTGATGAAATAAAGGTATTATCTATATATTTATATTAATGGTTTACTCAAAGTGTTTAGATAATATTCTGATGCTAAAAATGAACTTAACATTCACATAGAATTTAAAGATAATTGAGAAATGTTTTTAAAAGATATATTCCTCAAGCTTTTTTCTGGTAGGTATTTTGTGGAGGTTGTTGTTTCTTTCCGTTTTTTTTTATGCAACTAATAGATTATGAGACAATTTTGAAAATAAAAGAGACTGTTAAAATTGTTTAAATTTATTGATTCTTATACAATATAATTAGATTCAATATTCTACTCAGATTTTTTTTTGTCACAGATGGCAACTGAGCCCCATTAGACCAGAAAAACAACCTCGTTTTTTTTAATGTGTTTTGTTTTTAAACTAACCAGCCAAGAAAGAAAATGCATCTGCTTTCCATTCTTATCCGACTTTAACTGCTCCCAGTTTTAGACTAGTTTCTGACTGCAACTGGAGACCATGTCAAACTGTCTGGAGCACCTTGAGAATAAAAGTGGTTTTAGTCTTAGGAAACTCCAAAACCTCTCATAAAAAAGACACCTACATAGTAATTTCTGTTCTAGAATGAAATGCATTATCATGAATTGTGCTCACAAGCATGAGCTGAGCCATAACCATGGCTCACATGGCACTGAGGAATATGATTGTCACTTTGATAACCTTCCAGTCCTGTGCAGATGGGGTGCCCCCTATATCTGCAATCGGATGAGGATCAATTATGATCATTTTGTGTTCTTTCCATTCAAAGGAAACAAAGGTGAACAAAAATACTTTTCAAGTTACTGTCAACATTTTAATTTCTTGTTTCTCAATTTTAAAGAAAAACTTGTTGCTATTTTCTGCACATTTTGAATTTGTTTCTTTGGGGTTTTTTTTCACTCTAAGACTTGAGTTCAACCATTAAACTGATAAATGAAAAATTTTAATCAACTCCCTTCAGCCACATCCACAGCATCCTGAAATTAGAGTGGACCTGAGTCCTCCAATAGTGAGGACAATAGTGGCAGAGAACTGATTCATCAGTACATTAATTTGATCTGTTAAATAATTCTATAATATATTGGGAGGACTCAATCATCTCCGAGGTCTTTTCCAACATAAATGAATCTGCGATTCTCTGATTCTGTGATATGAATGTGCTGCTGCTTTTTAAAACTGTGTGTATGTTAGTAGATTCATGGTTCACATATAATTCCAACTTCTGGTAAAGAAAATAAGAATCTAGTTCTAAAACTCTAATTTCTTATGTGGGTTTTGTTTTGATTATTTTTACTTATTTTCACCACATTCTTTTAGTCTGCCATATTTCAGATAAAAAGTGTATACTAAATTAAATTTCTTTCATTGGTTTTCTTTGTGCAGACTATAATTATGTGGACCACCATAAGAAATACTTTTTTCCCAAAGGATTGGCCTGAGAATTACTTCCAATGTTATGGCTATTACTCCGAGTAGCAAACACTCTGTGTAGACGGAGACTTTTTGGATTTAAATTGCAGACTGTGCTATAAAAAAAAAGCATGAGAAGAATTTTTTATAAAAGTATTCCACTCTTCATAAAAAAAATATTAAACAGCAATTAAAAATCTGATATGTCTCTGTGCCCTCAGAAAGTAAATGAATAGGATCACTAGAGAAATATTAGACACTTTTCTAGTATCATATTTTAATTAACATTGATTAAAACAACACTTTATACAAATCAAAACATTATTACCCTCAGAGGATATAGTAAAAAACCCATTAAAATAAATTGTTGCATTACAGTATCTATGAAAAATAACAATAATTTTTCATAGAATTGGGCAATGTTAACAAATTCACTTTATCTGCTCACTGATGATTTCTCCTTGCTCTGTTCTTCCATTTGTTTTTTGTATGACTTCTTATCCTAAGTAAGGTAAATTTGGGGATTATGTTACAACTTGATCCAGAAGACTTCAGAGTAATTCTGGGTTTGTTCCCTCCTTGAGGTCTGCGTTATGAGTTTACATGGAAGTAGTAGTGAATGAAGAAAAAGCTCTGGTTAAGGATGGTTGCCTAAATAATAATTTGATGTGTAATTTTCCTTCTCTCTTTACATAAAATTATTTTGATTTCAAAGAAAATATTAATAGCATTTGTTTTATTTGAACTTAACAGATTAAGTTAAGAATAAAAGAATGCTAATGAAGACTTGAACGCTGAAATATTTCAACTTTTGATTTTGAAATAATGTATCATTCTGAATTTTTCCAAAACTGAATTATCACTATAACTATTAAAAATAAGCAAAAATAAATAGACAAAAAAGTTAAAGTGTTAATGAAAAAAGATTGATTTCAGGTAAAATTTTATTTGGAATGGTGATCTAGGTAGTCTAAGGAATTCTAAGGAACCTACATTCATGTTTAGTTCACATCAGGAGTGTAGCTTCAAAACAACTTTCCTTAGCACCCCAATGTTAAGCTGAATGCTCTGCTTAACATTATATAAGAGACCTTGTGGCCTTCACACTAATTTCCTTCCAATGACCCTAAGCCAGAAGGCAAACTTTTGGAGTGTACCTGATGTACCATAAAACCTAATAAGCCTTTGAACCACAGAAATGCTGGAAAGCAAACACCCACAAATGGTGTAAATATTGTACACCCAGCACCCTAAAAATACATCTCCTAGTGCCACACTTTTTGCTGATGCAGACACCAGCTTTGAGCTCTTATCTTAAGAAGATGGAATTGAAGGAGACCAAATGCAATTGATATCTAAACAAAGTTTAGAGAGGAGTTCTATCCAGAGGCTGATTCTTTCTCCCTCCCCAAAATAATATTGGCCATTCATGGAAATGGTAAATTCTGAAAAAAAAAAAATGGAAGAAAAACAACACAACACTAGCTTCCAGAATGATTATTCCTCAAACAGAGCAAATAAAAATGATCCCTGAGAAGATGACCAGTGGAATATGCCCAAATTCAACATACATGGTACAGGTAACATGAATTTTGGAAGAGACAGGGTTTTTTGACTGAAAATTGCAATCTATTTAAACAAAGGGCAGTAGTAACTCAAAATATGTAGAAAATGCTATAACTTGAGCAAATAAAATGAAAAGAAAAAAAAAAAAAAACAACCCAAAAACCAAAACACCTTAAGGTGTGTTGCTCTTAGAAAAACAACTGAAAACTGATTATGTTGCACTATGTAAACAGCTACACAGGAAGAAAATACATGCCATTAAAGGGGTGTGTTGTATGGAGGAGGAAGGCATACTAAAAAATTACATATTGAAGAAAAACTTAACTATATTCAGATGAGAAATAAAGCAGATTTAACAGTATGTCTAATTAACTACTGGAACAAATCATTAGAAGCGTGGAAGATTTTGTGTCTCTTTGTATGTATAAAGTACAACTTTTAAATGCTCCACTGTCTTGTCCTTTGGGATGATTGATGCCTCTTTCCTGTACTTTGTCAAAACTGTGAACTATTTTGTCTCATTTCAGTATAAATAGATCACGTATGATGTGTGAAACTTGGTGAACAAATTCAGTACATTCTTAGGCAATTCTTTTCAATTTTGATCTTGTCTGTAAACGTCTAGTTTTACCCTTAGTAGGAGTTTTTCTAAAAGTTATTTAAAAATAAATAGTTCTGTACAGGTTTTTGAGAGATATAATATGGAACTAAGAAAAAGGGAGTAGCTGAAACACAGTTTAAGCTTTAAGATTTGTTGGCTTGTGCGGACAAAAACTCTTGAGCTCTACGTTGATGAAGTGGGAAGATTAAACATATGTTTTACTTGCTACCATATTTATTTGCATATGCTGCTTTCTAGATGATCATATGGTCCTTTTACCTTTTGGCAAGATGACATATTCCAAAGAAATACTACAATGCGATCAAAGTTTGTAAAATGTAGCTATCTCATATTATGCTTTCTTCATCTGTTTATTGTACAGAACTGCAAATAATTATTCACTGATAGTTAAATACATTGCAATTAATTTTCCAGTGATGTCAGTTCAGGCATGCTCATATGGATTCTACAGTATGTCAAGCCCCAGACTTACAAAAGAAATGGGATTCTTTGAAACAATACTTTTGTTCCAGAATATAGACTAACCAGTATCTTTAAGCCTGTGCCTTTTGTAAGATAATAACTTTGCAAGCCTTCTGGCTTTAAATTAACAAAGAGATTGGGAATGGTCAGCTAGGACCCAGGACAACTGGAAGAGCCAACTAAATCTTGTGCAGTCAGCTTCGGCAGGGAAAGAAGGGAACTAACTCAGTCTGGCATTAGCAGAAGACATTCCCTGGTTATCCATGCATTTAAACATAACAATAGCTCTGTTAATAAATTGCACTATGCTCTCACCAGTGTGTTCAATTCACACAAGACAGTGAGTATTACATTGCCAAGTAAAATGAACAATTCATATTTTCATATTTCAGTTTGATTTGCTTTTATATAAATGAGAAAATTAAAATAGCCTTGCTGAGAAAACCCTCTGTGTCTCTTTTCTATTATTATATCTTCCTGAAAAAGGGCAATTGCACTGGATCATAAAACACAATCCCTCATAGAACATGAGTGAAAGAAATACTAGGACTCATTTTTTACATAGATTATTTTGTCAGTAGATCAAAACCATAACATAATGACTGCAGTAGAACAGATCATGGATTCATTTAGCCCACCACTCTGTCTGTTAGGTAACTATTTGATGTTCTCTTGTTCCAGAAGAGACTGTGAAAGGCTAGAGCCGTTTACTTGTTCCTTGGCACTCAGAAAATAACAGAAATCTGTCCTGCTCCCTGCTATCTCTATTGTAACATTGAGAGCATGGGTCTTTGTTTAGTGTTGTGGGTTTCCCCACTCCTTTTATGACAGTTGTCCTATGTTATTGGTTTTATCAACTTTCTATCAGTCTTTTCAAGTTTTTTGTAGGCTTTGAACAATGATCACATTTACACAGAGACATAAAGATACTTTCTATTTTATTTTCTATTCTACTCTGAATAAACTGTAAAATTTGGGGCTTTTTTTTTTTTTTAATTTTGCTTTTGAGACAACATTCTCACAGTAGATAACACCAAGATTTCACTTCTGACAAGTCTGTTCAGGGTTCACAACATTAGGTAAAAACAAGACTATGAGTTGCTATGGTTGAGGGTTTGAGGTGAAATACTCAATCAAACTAAATATAGGTTATTTACTAAAATTCCTGCAAACAAGTCAATGGAGAAAGTCTATTTCAGAGATGTTTCAGACCAGAAGCCTGAAAAGGTTGCCTTCTTTTTCCTAACAATATGGTTGCTTAAGACACAAAGCTGGCTTTATAATGGGGCTGCCTGAGACTGTCTTATTTTTAAGGATTGATAATTTACGAAACATATTTTGTTGACACAGAATCCTGCTGAATGAATGAGCAATGAAGCCCCAGCCATATATTCAACTTCTTTGGAAGAGTTTGTCTAGATATTGTTACTAATATGTAGATGTAGTTCTACGGGTTATGAAGGACAGGAAGCCTTCCCATCAGCATGGCAGCCTGAGGGTGGAGGATTCAGGTGACGTGATGCGACTGCACTGGGATTTCAAGCCCCATCAGGGCTGGATTGAGCCCACTCTGAACCACAGTGTCAATCTGTGACTTTTGTCATCTAGTGGCATGTGTCAGTAATGAGCTGTGTCAAGCAATTTACTTCATAGCTGAGAAAAGGGAGATTCTGAAATCTATTATTTGTTTTCTCAGGTTCTCCGATGAAAATAAGTTTTCTCAGCTAAGTTGGAAACAAAACATAAAACAACTCCAGTAATGTTCATTTTTTGGAAGGCTTAAAATCTATCTAGCCTCTGCTGTCAATAAAAAATATGAATCACTATGCTGAAGTAGCTGGGCACAGGGCAAAAGCTTGATGCTGTATCAGATTTGAAAATTCATAAAGCTACCTTGTTGCTTATGGATACAGCTAATGACCTCTCTGGTTTCTTGTGGGATATTTTTGGTTTGTGTTATTTTGTTTTCAGTTTTAGTCAAATTACTATGATTTTAAAAAAATAAGAAATCTGAAATAAAAGCAATCTTCAGTGGAAGATGTTGGGTTAAAAAATGAAAATGGCAATGAACTCTATCACTGGAGTGGTACAAAATAATGCAATATTTCATGTGCTCTGTTTCAGCAACCAGACTATGCATTTAAATGCATTAGACCAGAACAGACAATGATAAATCAATGTAATGGTATCTATACATACTAATTTCCAAAAGAACAGCACAACAAATAATGGCCTTAGTGACAATAATATTATATAGATTTTGCTTAGTGGAAGAAAATATTAACTGTGCCTTGAACAACATTTGTTTTAGTTCTATTTAGGTGATCACAATAGCATTATGCCACAAAAACAATGTTCTCTGACTTTCAATGAAACAGAACCTGAAATGGCTCCTAAAAAACCCCCCAGATTGCATGATAAAATAGCACAATTATGATAATAATTAGAAGTGATAATTTTATTCTTTTCTTCATGACTGCAACAAATTTGATTTATATTTTTGTCCTGGAAACATTTTTATCAATAGCAAGTTTCTCAGATTCCCATGGAAGATAAACAAATGCAGAGACTTCTTAAAAAATAATTTTCCTAGGGTCAACTACAGTTAGACATGAATGTGCATTCTGTTTCTGATTCTTCTCTCTGTAATAATTCAGAGTAAATTTTAATGTATTATGCTGTAAGTCCATAACCTTAGAAAATAAGAGCCCAGTTGGTGCTTGACTTACAAGAACAAAACAAGCTTATAGAGCACAGGTCTATGTTGTTTGGCAAGTAGTCAATAAAACTGTACCTTATGAATTTCTTTCCTAAAGGTTCTAATCAAAACAATTTCTTTCAGGCATGTAAACTCTGCTGTTCAGACTTCAGCTACTGTCAGTGAGCGATATCAGCATCCGCAGGAGCTTCAGCCACGTTAAACTGAGTCCCAGAGCTCCCCCATCTGTCTCAGTAACAGACAGATTTCCTGCTAGATCAATGTGGTGTGTCAGCTACCATAAAAGAGATGTGGGTTTTTTCCAGCTTTTACAATAACTACTTGAATAACTGAAATCTTCCCCATTCCAAGGACTATATTTCAGACAGTTATACAAAGGAAAATAATTAAAAGCGTTATTCCACACGAGTAAACTATGGTGAAGAAGGAATGCAAACTAAAAGCCCAGCTATACATAATGAAGTTGGATAGAAAATTTGTAGGGAAATATTTAGTAAACTAGAAATCCTTAAAGTGAATGTATGCAGTCACAGGGAATTGTTTTTGCTGTTAATCTGTTCCTGGTATGTCTCTGAGCTCTGTTTATTTAGGGCTGAAACAGAGTATGTAAACATGTATAGATTGGCTATTTTTCTTGAACCTTATGGTCATATTATTTTAGAACATTAACTGAATACGTTTTTTTCATGCTAGAGATAAGGCTCAGATGGCATGTATTATAAATTTACTGATCTCTGAAGTTACATTTTGATGCATCTTCCATGATAAAGCCAGCAAGCAGATTCCAGTCTCAGCAACCATTTTTTTTTTCTTAAAACAAAAGAAAGTATATATCCTGTTTTTCTGAGGACCCCCTAAGGGAAACATACTCAAAGAAAATGAAGAGTCTCCTATTTTAGATTTTTCTTGCACAAACACTGTGGGTTTCCACCTGCCCTGTCACGCTGTCAAGCTTCAGAGAATCATATCACTTCACTAAATGGGTTCAGTCCTGATTTTTCCCAGACTAACAGCAAATATCTTTCAGATGAGATAACTTTTACTGGACATTAAAGGGAAAAACAAACGAAGTAAAACATGAAGTACATATGGAGGAACATCTAATATACGGCTTTTGATATCACCAATTGTGTCAGCCCAGCTCCTAACTCATGGTTCTGCTCTTCCAACTGGGCTCACTTCACTCTTAAAGGAGTAGTCAAAAAAAGAAAATAGCCTCATTCTTCTTTCGTATTGATTGACCTTTTCTAGCTAATCTCCTGCCAAGGAATAAATAAGAATCGTATTATTGCTGGACACATATTTGTTGTCACAGGAAAATGGTAGCTTGTAGAAAATGTTTTTAAATAGTTAAATATTTATGTGGTGGACCTAAAAAATAACATTACTCACCAAATTATTCAATTATTTGATGTTTTGTGCTTTTTTAGGGACACAGCAATCATTAATTGGTATAAACATGTGCAAGGGGTAGTGGATTTCAAGCACAGGAATATTTTTTATAGGAATATCATACTAATGAGGCAAGTAAGTACTCATGTCTGGTCTTCTCAGGTAGTCACTAAGATCAGAGGGTATCTGTGTACTTACAAACCTTATTTTCTTTAATTAAATTCATTCAGTTCTTTCAGAACAGACAAACTGATTTATGATATTGATCCATTATTCTTTGGTTCTTGCAGTGCCCAGCTTTGGTCATCACTATCCAGCTGCACACCCTGTGTCAGGACTAACAAGGACTGATGCTACCCATGTCACCAGGAAACCTGTCAGAAAGCAAGCATGTATTTCCCTTTCCACTTTAGCTCCTCGAACTGTATTTTTATCCTCATTTGAATTTTTTCTGGAAGCTATGTTCTTCAGCAAGGTGAGCAGGAAAATTTTTGTAGAATTCCAGCAGTATTAATTACGGAAAGGTATATGTAATTATTCAACATTTTTTTTGAAAATGTGCTTTATTAATTTTCCTATATGAATGAAATCAGATATTTTTGAATCAGTTTAAAACGTCCACATTATCTCATGAGTAAGCCTCAGAAAGGCTTTTAAACCTTTATTTTATTTCTGACTTATGAAACAGTTTCAGTACACTTTAAATTTGTGCTAAAGAGGCAATTTCCAGTAGGGAATCATTATAATTTCACTGAAAAAGCTGCCTAGGCTTATATGTTATTTTATACTGGTCTTTTTACATTAATAAATATAAAAATCTGTCTAAAATTTTTTCAGCAAGTCACATCATTATACTTAAGCTTCTTCCCAGACTCTTCCTTCAGGGGGTGCTCTTTGCTTCACGTGACACAAGTGATCATGATATGTTAAGTTCAGGTTTGGTGATGAGATGTCCATTATTTCAATTGCATTAAGAAGAAAATAGATAAGTAAAAATGTTAGTAGGAATGCTATGCAATAAGTGGAGTTGTTCCTCTGCATCTCAGGTACAATTGTGATGAAAATTGCTGTGCCACAAAATCATAGCATCATTGCATAATTTAAGTTAGGAAGGAACTCTGGAGGCCATTTAGTGCAAACCCTTGTTCAAAACAAGTCCAGCTAGATCATGCCTAGGCAGTCCTAGAGATTACCAATTTCAGTGGTAAGGGAATAGGAAATATCTTAGTCTGTGCAAACGATACAAATTCTAGATGAATGCATGTTTACGTAAGCCAAAACCCCCAATATTCCATTCTGTTCTTTTTTAACAGAAACAAGCAAATAAATTTTACACCAAATTTAGGAATATATGTTATTTTGAAAAACCTATGAAAAATATAAAGTAGCTGCTTATTGCTGTTGTTTTATTTATTGAAAAAATTTGATTTATGTTTCGGATGCCTAAAGAAAGCAAGTATTAAAGTAAGAAAACCCCCAAAACATGTTGGATCACTCTAAACTGAGACAGCTAATGGTGGCAAGCACTCATTTGTGGTGGTGGGGGAGGCCTTGAATAAGAGAGATGAGAGTTTTCCTAGACCTTCATGAAATATATGTTCACTTTACCATACCACAATGTATTTATTAAGTTAATGCTTGAACAGTTGCAGAAAACAAAAGAATCTGATCTGGGATTTGGAAAGGTTTTTTCCACCTTAGCACCTAGTTGAAGCAAGTTTCAAGGACAAAATCAATTGAAATTGAGGAGACAACACCTATACTAAATGTATCTCAAAAGGTTTATTCTAGACTAGCTCTAGTCAAATCTTATCTAATGTGTATTAGCAATTGCAGGCTCACTGGGTACTCTCCTTGGGAATGCAGTTGAGTTCCATTTGAAGGGAGTTTATCTTGTGTGCTCTGAAAATACTCAGCAGTGCAAGGAGAGGGGTAGCAAATGGGAACCAAACTTTTGCCTTAGGATATCATTCCACACCGAAAAATAAACCAATGCCAAACCAGGACATTCTTATATTTAAAACCTTAATATCAGAGGAGGATTATTAGAATTAGACATATGGCTTCTTATATGGAGAATTAGGAATCTAAATTTCTTCCGGATCTGGGAGGGCAACCTTAGAAAACCATTTAAATCTTAGTGTCTGTATTTCCTCTTCTGTTGGCACCTAAACTGATCTGATTCAGGTGCTAGCCAATGCTGAGCAGATCTCAGTAGGGTCCTTATCCCAGTACTCATCCACCTTCTCGACCCCAAAATCTGTGTGATCTGATTCCACCACTGATGTGACTCCCACATTAGAAACTGACACCATGGCTGCTCTCATTCAAAATTACTGGAGTGGCATTTAATAAAACAATCAATATGTTAAAACTGAGATGATATTTAAACCTGCAATTCTTTCTTACAGACACTTCAGGATGGCAAATGTTTATCAAAGTTTTTACTGGATTTAATTAATTTACTACATTTCTTTCATAAGCAGAGGCTAGATGTAGCCTTTCTGTTATGGTCTGGGCTGTTGTTTGCCTCTGTTGTGATTTCTATAAAATCAAATTATTTTTAAATATATTCAGTGAATGTATTGCATTTAATATTAGAGTATAACTTTCAAATTTTGCAAAAAGACATGTCTGGTATTAAGAGCAGTATTAAGATACCTATGCCAAAGATACTTGCACTGATTGCATTACGCAAAACACAGGAATTAATTTAGGAGTAATACCTTTCTGCTTCTGGGTGAGCATCTAAATCAGAAAATTATATAGACAAGTTGCTATTATTCTTCTGCAAGGTGGGATAACATTAATAAGAGAGAGGTGAAGACTCACTCATGCTCTCAGAAAGAAACAAACCAATCCAGTCCAAAACCTCAGTCAAATTCAATGATTCTTCCAGAAGTGTTAGTGGACATTAAAGATTTCTTTTAGAATAGGATTACATAGCTACTTTTTCTGTCTCATGACTGGCCACTCTCACAACTTTTCAATTAATTGAGAGAGGTCAAATAAATACCATCTTTCATCCCATATTTAAACAATAATTTAAACTTGCTCTGCTAAACAAAAACAAACCAAAAAACAAACCAAGAAAACATAGATATCCATCATAGCTAAAGATGGACACTGGTACAGGGAAAATACCTGGTGTTCACCACTGTATTTCTTTTTCAGTAGTTTATTGATTCTGTTACCTTTCTTGTTGCTTTACCTCCTGTTCTGAGATATCTGATTTCTTTTATCCCTGTTTAGGAGAATGGGCAGAATTATGGACTGTAGACCTAGAGGAAAAATGATAGTGGCTGGCATATTGATGTTCATCATTACAGTGTAGAAATCCTTTTATTAAATCAAATTTACCTTTCATTATTCAGTATAAAATTTAGTGAGTCTAACAAATAAACAATACGCATCTCCCTCCCTTAATGTTTTTCTGTTCTTCTTATTTCTATTGAATAAAACACCATAAATCACCCTATTTTCCACATTTTTTACCCCAGAAATTTCCTTGTAGTGGAATGTTATACAGCTGAGAGTCAACATCAAAGTAATACTCTCTGCCTTGTACTGCAAGAATTTCACATCATAAGTTCATTAGTTAATAAAAAAAGTGTCTAGTAAAATCAAGCTTTAGAATTATAACAGCTTCATTAAATCAGTCTTTGTCATTGCAATAAGTGGCCTTCTAAACCCTGTAGGACTAAACAGCAGATCTCTCTAAAACACTTTGTCCTTCCTGCCACTGTTGCAACAGCTTAATGTTGTGGAGAAACGTGGGTATTCAATGTGTTGGCTCATACACACAGGAACAAGACAGTCTTTACTGCCAACTCTGCAGTCTTTCCAGAAACAGAGAAGCAGACCTCATGATGTGCAAATATAACAGTCTTTAAACTTATACATTTCCTCTCTGATGCACTGCATGTACAGATATGCTGAACGGTTCACTGCTATTCATGCTCTCGAATAGGAACTTTTGCAAACCAGTTACACAAAAAATGGATGATCTCTTCTTACCCCTACACTTTTAATGTAGCTGTGCTTTGCTCACTGATGTAGAACTCTCTCCATCACTCCCCAACTCCCCAACCCATACATATATGGGATATATATATGCATATATTTTGGACATTTTTGCCATTATTTATCTGAAAAATCTGTGCTGCTGGAATTGTAGGAAACAATGGGGGAAATTTTCCTCTTGTATTACCATCTTCTTGTCAATAGAGGCTTTGTTATTTTTGATAGAAACAGTAACATGTACATAATAAATTCTGTAGACAACCAAGAAGAAAAATTCTGTTTTCATTTTTCATAAGTAGGTAGCAAAGCTGCTTTCCATCTGGTTCTTCATTTTCGTTGTACTGTCTTGTAAGGGTTACGGGTGCTGGACCTATATTGCCACCTTCCCTTGTAGTTCCAGAGGCTGGACAGCTTGCAAAAGAGCTTCATTTTATGTTCCTGCAGTATGCTGAATCCTGTGAAAGGTTTCCAAGTAGTTTTTAAAATCCATTATGATTGTATCAGTTTTATATGTGTCATAGTAGGAACAGGATTAGACCCAATGTTTTATATATATGTGTGTGTGTGTGTGTGTGTGTGTGTGTAGAGACACAAATGAAGGCAGAGGGAGAGAAATAAAAATAGTTGTCAAAAATAATATAATCCCATGATATTGTTATGTACATAACCTGCTCAGAAAGTCACCTAAGGTATGAAACATTAATCATCAGCTGAAGGACAGATAAAAAGGTGTAACACTTCCCAACCATCCTTGAGACTACTAGTCATTCCTTTGTCATTAAATGCTTCTTTAATTGCTCGTGTTATTAACTGACCTATAACAACCTAGAAGGGTTAAATTCTTTTATTTAAAGGCAAAAAAGAAAAGGAGGACAGCAAAACAGGAAGAGTAGAGATGCAAAATTAGTCACAACCATGAAAGGATACTTGCAATAGGGACATGAGCCAATTAGAAACTTGAAGCTTTGGAAGTCACTTGGCTAGGAAATTAGAACAAAGAAACAAACAAACAGAGTCTCTCCTTGATCTTTAAAGCAGAGAGAATCTCAGAATTTTCTTCCATCTTGCTACATGGAATGCAAGAAGTGAAAGAGGCAGGCTGATTTCTTATCTGGCAAGAACTAAACGACCAGCAGTGAAATAATGTAAAAATAGTTGTGTTTTTACAAGACAAAATTCCTTTTGGAAGCTGATCTGATACTCTGTTTGTTTAAGGATAAAACAGCTAGTTGGAGTCAGTGAGTTGTTGGACCGAAAAAGCGCATCTCTGGGATCCTTCTTTTACTTCTTTGCTTTACTAAGTGTTCTTGGACAGCTCTGAAGAACATTGTCCTGAATAGAAAAAAGATGACTTTGTTCACAAGTATCAGTTATCTTCTCTAAACCTCCAATGGCTCTGACACAGCTCATTAACATGGCATGCCTACCAGTTTCATTCTTTTACCCAGTCCCACCTCTTCTTTCCCTGAGGAGCTTTTCTGCTCAGCTCAGCCATGCACGATACTTGCTGGCTCACTATGGGTCCTTCACACCATGGGTGCTGTGAGAACTCTTTGGCCGTGTCTGTGTTCATGAAGCTTTGCACATGTGCCTTTGCTTTCTGTGCTAATTGCTCAGATACAGAAGACTAGAGAGTCCAATACAGCAGACTTTGGATTAGGGTTGATTTAGGTCACTGAGTAGCAGTGATGGGATATGCAGTCTTTAGAAGGCCTCCACAGTTTCCTGATGTGTTGTGTTTAATGAAGAGTAGTAACTAACCATGACCAACCTTGTAATTATTAACATGCTATTCTTAATGAGACCATAACTTCAGCTATAACTTTGCGAACACCAATGTAAAACATTAAAAAAATTAAATATATGAAGAAAAATGTAGGCACAATGACCACCACATTATTTATTATGAAATTACCAATCTTCAGTAAAAATTAAGTTTGAAGAAAATTGACTTTTTTGATGCACTGAAATTTTAATTCATGGCAATAGTTGTTTGAATTGTTTTGCAAATGTAGGTAATATTTTTAAAGATTTCTCCTTTATTAGGCCCTTTTAGCTTTCACATTTGAAGCTTATCTGTTTAGATGTTGACCTTGATTGCTCTGTTCTCTTTTTTGGTTTAGGTCCGTTATTCATCCTAAAAGAAGTAAAATTCCCAAGATTTTTTTCTGAACTAACTGGATAGATACCTATAAAAAAAAAAAAAATAGCTCAGGAGGCTTTGATTTGGGATTCAACTTTTGCTTTTTTTCATTTGCTTTCCCCTAAGCCTTGTTTTTTATTCTCTTCAAGTTTTGGTAATGGTAAGCATTGCACTTCAAAGTAAGAGCTTCCCTATAGAGGAAATCTATAGGGATTATTTTTCAATATCACATCTATTTACACATTGACCCCAGTAACTATTCCATCCAAGTATCCATTAATGGTCTGCTCACCTTGGAAGAGCTGAAATTTTTGTTTACTCCATTTCAAAAGTA
>VYXF01007592.1:0-61382 GCA_013397295.1 Polioptila caerulea | reverse complement strand
AAAAAGTAGAATGAAAAGGAAAAAAAAAAAAAAAAAAAAAAACCAGCCTTAATGAGATACAGCAAGAAAGTGAATTAACAAAGTAGTGTTCCTACAGTGGTATTCTAAAGTGGCCTTTTTCTAATATAGACAGGTCCAATGCCCAGCAACTGGCAATGCGGAGGCCTAACGAAGAAATTCCAATTTTGAAAGTACATAGTACCAAAGAATATCAGAATTATTTACAGGGACTACTTCAGCTCTTCTATTTCATATATAGTGTTCAGCCTTCTTTCAGCTGCCTACTCTTGTTCTTCCTAAGTTCTTTCATTTTCAGGAATTCAGATTGCTTAGTGCTTTCCTTGTTAGTACGTGTGGGTCTGCTTATTGTTCTGTTTGTTGGGGGTACAATAGGAAATTTGATTTCTGAGTTTAGCTGTGCCAAATGTATATCTGACACTGATTTACTGGAATTTTTTGTAAACCTAGTTTGACGTTGTCTGTGCTCCCAAAGAGAAGAAAAATCACTGACATTTAGAAATTGTTCCCTGTTACAAGATAATGTTCTTTCTCATCAGAAAAAATAAACAGGACACAGGATGTCAAACAGATCTTTCAAAATGCCACTCAGAATTTTCATTTCAATTTTACTTATTCTTATCTTGAAACTAAATATTAGCCCCACTGAAGTCAGCATTGAACTGCCTTTTTATATGGTCTATCAAAACAGTGTGTGGGTGGTTTATGCCTCTTAATGTCTTTTCCAAATATCTGTCTCACCAAGTGCTGTTATGTTGTCACAGAGGCTCTCTGAGACTGACCACAGGTGACTATGTACTTCTATTCAGAGAAAAGGATTTAAAATCTTCTTTTGCAATGTCTTTCTCAAAATTCAAGATCTGTAGAATGTGCTCAGGAATAAAAGACATCTTTTGTTTGTTTTGCCTTTAAAAAAAAAAAAATCGTTGAAGTTATGTATTAACCACAAACCCAAGAAGTCAGATTTACTCTCTGTAAACTTTCAGTAATAGCACTTGAGTAAAAAAGAAAATTGAATATGTTCATTTATATATCTTTTCAAAGGGATATTACGAAATTACTTCATTGGAGCCTATAAGGATGGACAAAAACCATCTTTGCAAGTAGCTGGTTATTTTGTTTAGCAAGGAAAAGCAATAGCTGAAAACTGAAGCAAATCAAGTTCTGAGAGGAAGACATTTTCTTTAAAATAAGGAAACAATGACATTGCAAACAATTTGCTCAAAGATTATTTTCTTCTTTGAAGCTTTGCTATAAAGGTAGTAAGTCCAGACTTGTCTGTTTATCTGCTGATTAATAAAAACTATTGTTTCTTCCCAGAAGCCCTGCTTCCTTTATGTCTACATTCATGTGTCTTTCTTACATATACACTACATTTCATCGTAATAAAGACAATTTTCTTTCCTAAACCATGGAGCAAAGCACTATGAGCTTGGTCAGGATTATCAAACCATGACCCTAAGTGTCTCCCTGAGCTTGATTTCTGTCAATTACATGTTTAATTTTTATTTTAATTAAAAACAATTGAACAAATAAAAAAGGTCTTCATTGTAAGAAAATCAAGAATAGGGCAATCTATGTGAGCAACTCATTTCCTAGTTTATCATAGAAAGGTTATATGGAGGTGTTTTTTTTCCTAAAGTTGCTTTTGTTAGGAGAATCATAGAGCGAGACAGCTCATGGCCTATGTCTCCATTCTTCATGAGATAAGATCTATAAAGTCTAAGAGAGTTCAGATTCAAAAAAATGCACACTGTGCTCCTTGTTTCTTTTAAAAATTAATTTAATTTTTTTTTTAGATCACAGTATTTTGAAATTACTTTGGAAATAACAAAGAAAGATTTTCTATGAGGTTTCCTCATGTCCTTTAAATGTTACACATTTGTATAAAAAGAATTAGAGATGAAAATTAGCTCAGACACTCCTTGTGTTCTATTGTAGTTTTCAAACACTGCACTTTCTAAGGTGTGAAATAAAACCCAGCATTCAAAAACTGAAGTTCAAATTTTTAAATGTTTCTCACAACTGCAGGTGAAAAATACCAAGAATCTATATGGGGTACCTTCTATTCTCCCAGAAATGGAAGCACTGAAGCTGATACTGCTGTCATACCAGTAAACTGGAATTTTAGGTCTAGGTTCTACTGTTCCAAAGCTGCTCCTGAAGCAAGAGCTTATAGGCTAAAACAGCATGCCAGCTGCAGTTTTGTTGAACTCTTGTATATCCAAATGGCAGGGAAGACATTGCATCATCAACTGCCGAGCCACCTAGCAGACCTTGAAGGCAATGTGGAAGGGAAGGGACATGTCATTGCTTCAGCATTCAGCATCATCAACAGTGTCCCTCACTATAAAAGGATGAGTGGGAGTTAACCTACAAACATGAAAAATTATTTCTATTTCAGTATGTAGCTAAGGCTGGAAGACTTGGGAGCAAAAAGGGCGGCCATAATGCACTGAATTTTCTGCAGAATTTAAATTGGACCCCCAAAACACTTAACTATGGCTCTAGTTTACATCCTAATTTGAATACAAACTTTGATACTACTCTTGATCACAGCTAATCACTCAAGGTCCCTGGAACCAAAGGTATCATTGTCTTTGGTTTCTTTCACAGTTTTGACAGGCCTGTATGGAGAGCCTTTCAGTGGAAATACTAGTATTAATATTAGATTAGAATGAATCACAGTGACTGAGGTTAAAGTGAGGTTTGCATTTAAAATTATGGATTGTTCGGAAGATGCCTTCATCCTGCTAAATGTCTGAAGCTAGTATGGGATGTGTGGGCAAACTCTGACTGTTTTTGCCAGGGAATGGTTGCTAAGAATGGAGATAGAACTGGTTTAAGAGCAGATGTGCTCACACACAACTGCATGAAAAGTTCATCATTGTGGAACAGCCAGAACAGAAAATTGGTGAGTGACTCAGAATTTGCTCTATCAAAAACCACTGATCCTATAGCTAGTGTTGATTGTACAATTACATTTAGTCTTGGAAGAATAAGAATAGGTTTATTGCCAAATTTGCAAAGGCTAAATTAGGGGTTGTTGTTTGACACTCCAACAGCTTTACTGTGGGCTATATTTTGGCTGTGACAGTATGTTGCTATTAAAAGTTTGTTAAAGGTTAGAAACAGCATACATTTTGGGACAAAGGCCTCAATTTACTGCTGTGTTCTGCAAAGCCCACAGAACCAATCTGGACATTCGAGTCACAAATAAATTTGTATTTAGAAGCTACGAATAGGGTCACAGCTGGACTAGACAAAAGTTAGGTATAGAGATCTAGTCATCGAGAAAAGGAGGGTTTGTAACATTTCCAAATTCTGTGAGGCCTATGAGGATATTGAAAGATAACTGCTCCAAATAAAAAAATCAAAAATTTATGAATCACCACTGAGTATAGAAATAAAACTAAGCCTAGAACCATTCGTGATTGAAGAGCTCGGATTAATGTCCTCACAGGGCTCAAGAGGTATGAGTGAATACATCCCACCATAATATGTCATTGTACTTTTTCTTAGAATTTTTCCGGCATGTATATAATAATATGTTTCTGCAAAAATTGTAAATATAGCACAGAGAACAAGAAAAACCTCACCATTATGCATTTTTCTGTATAAGTCTATAGTAAATCAACTGCACCAGAGCTGATGGAAAAAATGTCTTTAGAATAGGGAAAAAGAATTCAGAATAAATTAGTTCAACATATGTTAAATATGTCTCACAGTTTGATTACTGAGTTCATTTAACACATATTTCTGAGCTTAACTTGGCTTTCTTCATTGCTTTGCAATTTTGTATTACAAATTTTGTGCTTGACACTTCATGTAAGATGGGAATCACACTCCAAGACTTACAGTAATACCAGTGTAAATTGGGCATAGAAGCATAGAGCAAAACAGTATATCCGGATATATACTGATGCCCCTGAGATGAAAATATACCCCACTTTCTTGGACATAATTATGAAAAAGACTGAGCTGAGAATAGCCTAGTGTACATACTACTGTCTGCTCTTCTGAACACATTCTTCCTAAAACCTATATACTCTGACAGTTCCATTAACCGTTTTCCAGTGACATCACTGGAAATATTTTCTTTCTTTTTTTGGCAGGTCTTTCCCTTTTTATTTTCATCTAAGTGTATATTGTGTTTTCAAGATAGAAAATGAGATACTGAACATTGTATTACCTGTTAATAGTTTTGAATATTTAAATGGGAGCTATCCACTTGCCTATAACCTTCCAAGTTTAAAATAACCTTAGTATGTGCTTGAGACTTAGTGTTGTTTGCACATATTCAGAACTGTGATTCTGAAATGAAATTTTCATTAATTTCACCACTATTGTTTGTTTAAAGAGTAATTAAAATTCATTAAAGGCTCCTTAATATTATTTTCTAAAACTCTTTTTCATTTAAATTGATGAAAGAAACCAATAACTAAAATGTCTAGACACACAACCTGGATGATGTCTAGTCAAGGCAAATAGTTCAGATTTAACCAGCAGGAGGAAATACAATTGTCAAAGTGGCTTAAAAATTCAAATGGCTTATATATTTGCAGGAACTGGCTTTGTCAGCATAAACATTCATGCAATGAAGGTTTCAATTCACAATACAAACTGAAAGCAGCACTCTATAGAATGCATTATCAAGTGTAAACAATCACATATGAGACAAAGAGCAAGTATGTGGCTCTGTGCCACAGTGTGTCAGTGCCTCAGTGCCAGCCTAGAAGAGGCCCTGATGCCAAGGACGATGGCATTAGATACAGTTCTGTTTGTACTAGACAACCCAAGAGAAGAGTATATCCCAGTATAATATTTTTTCAAGCTTCTTCTTCCTCAAGGAAGAAGAATTAAACCCTGTATAAGTCACATTTTTTTTAAAAATTTGCATTTTCATGCTTATATTAATATAAATTGAGGCAAAGTAGTCCTAGTAAAAATTTTACATTGTACTTGTAACATGTCCAGAAACACTGAAATTCTTTCTAGAGCTGAGAATATATATTTGATTCTTTTTCTTTGGTTGCATTGTCTGAAACCACAGAAACTGGTTGTGAATAGTTTACCTCGTACTGAAATCACACTGGTTATTTGTAATTGAGCACAGAACTCAAATTGTGCAGTTTCAGGTTTCTAACTGGACAGACATATGTCACAAAGAGGGATAAATATTTAAAAAGTATTACCATTACTGATTTACTGCAAGTTGGGCTCTGAATAGGGTTTCTTAAATGTAACTCTTTTACTTGCCCATATTTTTCATATTTAATTTTTCTTACAGGAAAGAAAAATGAAGGATTTACCATGAAATTCAATTATTATTTACCCTTAATATATTAATCTAAACTCATTTTGCGTGCAGCATTTTCCTAATTATTGTGAACATAGTTAGAATACTTTTTGGACTGAGGTTAGGACTACGTTCTAAAGGATTCAATAATTTTTTTTTTTAAGAACGACTGTCTCCTTTTGCCTCATGCATTCATGCATGCCACTGAAATATTCTAAATGGATTACTTTTGTTGAGATGCAGTAATTGCAGGTTAAGAAGCAGGTCTGCTTTTGAAGAAAGATGAACCACATTTTTCTCTGTGATCCCTAGATTTTCAGAAAAATATAGGAGTCTTTGCACTCGATCTTTCTCCAGAAATATTACAATAATGAATTAATAGAAAAGAAAAGATGAAAAAAAATAGTGCAAGAAAGACTTATGCCCTATCATAATAAAGTTATTTCTGGGAAAAAGATTCTTTTTTCTTTCTTTTCTTTTTATTTTTTCTTCCCTTTATTATTTTTTTTCTTAAGAAAAAGTTAAAAAGTACTTTGCAAGAGTGCAAAGTCACCCATGACTCACCCATGAAGTCATGGATGATCTCTAAAATCTCCTTAATGATTAAAAACCCTGATAAAAAATTATAACTCTTTTTCTCCCTATCCATGCAGCTAGCACGGGTGATTACTCCTAGCTTTTAATATAGCGAGTCCTATGGTGGCTCTTTGAGTCCTTGTTTGTTTGCTGCTGTGTCCCAGCTTATTCCTCATATCCTAAGGGAAAGAATATAAAATGACCTCCTGGTTAAGACAAATGTAAAAAGGCACAATTTATTCATATCAGCTAAAATAGATAATAGAGTAACAAATTTTATAGAGACACAAATGAATAAACAAAAGGGAAAAAAATCACTTTTAAATTGATCATGTCAGGATTACCTCATAAGAATATCTCTCTCAAGCAGCTGATTTGCCACCTGATGGCAGCCATGATTTCATGCTTCATGCTGCATTTCTATTTGGAGACTCTGATAAAAGCACCCATCCATGAGAAAGAACGTCCTTTCTTTCACAGAACACATTTAAGGACTGGGCCCTCGGGGACTACTCTCAGATATTCATTGTGGACAAGCCTGTTAACTCGGTTAACATGTTCTCCCTTCAGTTCTTCTGGGGAGTTCAGGCAGTTTTAATGTTTTGTCCCAAAGCTGATTTTATCCACTTTTATCCAGGAGTTGCTCTGGCTGCACTTCTTAACTAAGATATGTATCAGTCTTCTTCAGATGTACAAATGATACTGCCTAGATATCCCATGATTTACTAAACAATTCACTGACTCAACAGAGGTTAAAACTCTTCCTGACAGGATCCAGAACACATCTCCAGTTCCGTGAGTTTAGTTAAGATAAATTAATGATGTCAGCTAGCCAAGGCCAATGTCAGCTTCCTCACGAAGAGCTTTTGGGACATGAAATAGAAACAAGGAATTTAATCATTTTATCCATAAGAGCCTTGTTCTGCAGCTTGATCCTGAGCTGCACCACAGCTGGAATGTTTACACCTAAACCTGGTACTTTACCTCCTTGTCCCCGACCTGGACATGACTTCCTGGTGTGATCTTGACTCATCACAACAGACTTGCTGAACTATCACTGGCCTCAGACCGGCCCTGATACCTCCTTCCATACTTAAGTCTGACCTTGACTTTCCTTTTTCAACATGCTGACACCTTGCAGGTGAGCCAACTACCCCAGCTGCCTTGCTGCCATCCTCACTTCCTTTGGGGCACAGCCTTCCCTGGGATTTCCTGCCCTGCTCCTCCCTACAGTGACTGAACAGCATGTTTTGCTGTGGATTGTGTTAGGACATTTTTGTTCACATGAATCTGTGAATATTACCTTTGATAGAAACTTCAGATGCAAATAATTCAGCACTACTTCTTAGCTAAGACCAGGCTTTGTCTTTTCATCTTTGTGGTTTAAGTGTGTTTGAAATGACTGGTTCTCAATGCTTTTCCAGCAGTGTTGTGTTCTCCATCCCATCCTCTAAGCACCAGCTGGGGCTTGGTCCCTAATTGTGTGTCTGGACTCCAGTTCCTTCATCAAGGGAGCCTCATTCCCTGTCGGATGCAAGCGTCAGACAAACACATAGACAAGCATGTCCTGTACCTTTTGGTATGAGAATATGTATTATTCCTTGTAGTACAGCTACTGGCATTAAGTTTATCCCAGTTTTCCACATCTGAACATTTTAAACAGACATAAGAGAGATGTTACAGGCCATGTTCACAAGAAGATGTTAGTCTAGATTTGCATCTAACCTCAGAGATGTACATAATGCTATTCATGTTAGCCTGAGGACAGCATGGCACAGGAGTAGAGAGAAGTACAATGACACAGTAGGGAATAGCATAGATTAAAATAGCAAATGAGAGAAGAATTTTCAAAAATTATGGAACTAGCAAAATGCATAAAAATAAGCATGCTAGGAAGTCAAAGAAAATATAAGCCATTTTCATGAAGGAAAATTATATTAACCCAGAAAAGCTTGATAATCATTATCACCAATATCTGGAAGAGCTGCAAGGGAACAGTTTAATAATTTATTATTGCAAAGCAGAGTTCAGCTTCTCAGTCTCCTCTGCAGTGAGTGCTAGAGTGCTTCATCAAGCTCAAGGATGAAGGATGTGACTTTAATTTCAGATTTTACATAAAGTCCTCTAGTGACATCTCTTTCTAATTACACTGTTTATAAAACATAAAAACAAAATTCTAAAATTAATTCTGCTTTTGAGATTTATCTATGCACACTTAAGAGACAATAAAATGAAATTTTAAAATGTATGTCGCAAGAAGGCTAAATAAGAAGAGGTAGTATTGTATCCTAGATTATAATAGCTCCATCATGGATCCTAACAATTGCTACAGAAAAATCTGTATTTTCCCACCTTTTATTCCTTCTATATTTTAACAATACTTCCCAAAATTTCTCTGTCCTACATTTTTCCCCAAAGCAGCTTTATGGAGCTGAAGGCAAGATCAGTGCTTCTATTCCTGCTCTGCTACATAGACTTAAATACATACCTATAAATGACTGAAGAAATCTACTTATTCAAGGGTCATATCCATGCTGCCAATTCAGAGTTCAAATAAAGTCACTGATGAATCAGACACTGATTTTCTGCTCTGACTTCTAGAAAAAGACCATGATTTCCTGCTCAAACCACTTTATGAGTTCTTAGATACATTTATGAACATTTCTGAGAGGAATTCTCTTTGTTTTCAGCAGTTTTTCAAATTAAATATATCCTACAGAGATTTGCAGGCCTCAGCTGCATAAGCAGCTAAAAGTTCTACTTTATATTTTGACAATTCCTACTTTAATGACTTTCTGATGGAAATTCACCCTTGTGACTCTCAAGAAAATCTGAATTTTAAGAAATAATGTTTTTTGTTTCATTAAAGTTGAGCAGGAAAGACTTTTCATTGATACAATTTTGAGTTGCCTCTTTTTTTTTTTTTTTTTTTTTTTTTCCCCTCAAGAAGTGAAATAAATGACATGGAATGATTTGGGCTAGAGGTCTCTAGAGGATTCTCTTGCCAAAGAGCAACTCCTCATGGACATCTCATTAGAACTGCCTAGCAGTGTGCAACATATCTGTCACTTTTAATGATAGAGGATCACAAAAGGGCATTATACCAGCCATATATTTCCTGAAAACACTTGCATACTGTGTGCATCACCAGGTTTTATGGCATGCATTCAGGGCAATGCAATTCCTTTCCTGACTGCTGGCAGCTCTGCATCTGCTGCTGGACTGGGAAGAGCCTAAGCATGGGAGAGATTTGGCCTTCGGCCATCTCAGTATCCTCAAACCTTTGCAGGCAATTAAACAGGAAATCACATGGATATTTCTTATCTACACAGCATAGGAAGGAAGTTGTAGTTCAATGCAACATTTTCTCTCAAGTAGAATGCAGTACCATTTAAAATCTGATTTAGAATGGCAGATTCCTTTTGTCTTCCAAAGGCGAAAAAAAATGAACAAAAGATGTGTGTAGTCTGAGTATAATTACCAGAACATAAGCTATGTATGTTTTGGTTTTTTTTTCTGGATGGTTCTTCAAAACAAAACTTAAAAAATGAAAAAGCTGAAATAGTAGAAATAGCTCTTTGAAGATTACTTTTATATATGCCTCAGAAAACTATAGAATGGAAGATAAATAAAAATAACTCACTGCAACACAGTATAAAATCTGACACTTCAAAACAGTAGGTTCTTTTATCCCCAGGGAGATAAACAGAAGGGTTGAAAACTACATTAAGGATACTTTATGGTATAGTCTTAACATCTAGGAAGGGAGTTTGGCAGTCTGCCACCACCTTCTGAATTAGACAAGAAACTTAGAGCAAGAAAATTCATGCTTATTCAGCAGCACTTTAGGGATGTTCTTCTTTAATATTTTAGCTTGCAATGAAAGTTTTCTTCAAGATGTTAATAAAGTCAGATGTGATTTTAAAACTTTTGAGTAGAAAACAAAATTGATGTATAGTTTCTTTTCAGTTTAGACTAGTTTCTTATTTCCTATGTACCACATCTTGTCTCTCAGGTTCTACCTTTCAGGTTTTGAATATGTATGTGAATTCCAAACACATTTCAGCCTAAATTTCTACAGATATTATGAAAATTCTCATTTGGTGAATGGATGAGATATGCACAAAATATCTCGTTTGAGGTAAAGGATTCAGCACTACTTCACTACTGTTCTAGTTATTCTTGTTGTTTTTCTTTTGGTTATTACTCTTGTTGCTATTGTTGTATAACAATAAATACTTAAGCATATGCAAAAGAAAGATGGTATAATCTCAATAGCAATTGAAAATATTAAAGCTTCTTCAGTGTAGGTGAATATAAATAGAAAGCACAGAATCAATTAAACAAAAGTTGGCTGTTTGCATTGCTCATGAAAAGACTTGTACATATGTAAATTTACCTGGAACTACATTTTCAGTTTTTTCATTTTTTTTCAGTTTTTATATGAATTTATAAATTACATGATGAGATTTATAAATCAATACAGAAGGAAGAAGGTAAAGTGGTGATTATGTCCTAATACAACCTGCACAACTGGTGGCTCTGTAGAATAGAGAAATTAAAAAATCCTTTAAATGATCTGGCCCAGGTACCACCACTTGTGTAGACACAGGGTCCCAGAACACACTGCAGGTTTACTTGCTCTCGTTCCCTCTTTATACTGCTGTAAATTAGGAGTCATGCTAGAAACTGAATGAGTAAAAAATCAGTATATGAACAGGTTGACCAAACACATCTACCATGATCTATGAAGCATTTTAGAGCCTTTGAAATGGCTACTATCCAAATAAAATTTACAAGCAAGGTAACCTAGGCCTTTTAGCCTCATTTCCTAACACAAGGTTTTATCCAGTCATGATAAATGACACACTCTCACTAATTTGCTCTTCCATGTTACAAATAAAGTATATGAAGGAATATTAAACGACTGCTTCCACTGTGTTAGCATTTTTGTATGAAAGAAAGGTTGATTATTGGTGGTGGTTATAATTATCCAAAGAGACTTCAATATATAATATGCCTTTCTTGTCCAAATACTATACTGCGCACCCTATGGTGAAATGGGTGTCTGTAAGATTGTCTGGTTATTTAAAACATCTTTTTTTCTTTTGTTGTTTCCATCTTTTTCTCTTTTGTGTGTGTGTGCTGGATAGCTGTCCATTTTATCCATCTGCAGGTGTTTTTTTAATAGATTTATTGCTATTGCAAGGACAGAGCTGAGTGGGCTGCAGCATAATTGCAGATGGGATGCACACTGTGAAAAAGCTGATGTTTTAAATGTCAAGTCAATTTTTAAGGGGAAAATGGCCCAGAAAAAAATATAGATCTATGATTTAAGGACACTATTTTTAAACAGCTGATTGCTGGTAACTGAAATAATGTTCTAACTTCAAGCAATTATGAAGCAATCCTATGATTTTGAAATTCAAATTGGTAGCTTGTAAGGGAGAGTCAACTTCTTTTTTTAATATTGCCAGATGATTGACTTTAGAAATAATGAAAAATATTTTACTAAATAATAATTCTAATGGAATTATATTTTAGTTCCATTAAACCTTTTAAAAAACTTTATTTACTTTCTTCATACTTGCAGGCCAATTTAAATTACTTTGTTCTACTTTGTAAGAATATTTAAGTTGAATTTGAGCCGTAAACAGAGCAAAAACAGGTAAATTCTTAACATAGCATTTAGTTTTTACACCTGCATGTCAGTTAAATATAATTATAGTTTTTCCCACTGCATACACTAATTTTGTTGTATCTTTTGTCAGCTTTTTCAAGATTTTTTAAACTAGACCTTATTTACCATATATTATCCAAAACTTCACTTCATATAAAAGTCATTAATTTGTAGTTCTTCTATTAAAATCTTTTTTAAAACTACTATTATAACATCAAAACACTTCCTAGATGTACAAATGCATTTCCACAAAGACCCTTGAAATTAGGAAGCACTAGTTTTTCCCTTTCTTGTGTTTATAAGTAGAGAATTAAACCAAAATTAAGAAAAGAAATTGCTAGTTTCGTTTGTCAAGCATGCAAAAGAATTTACTTGGTTTTTAGCTCTCTAAGCATTTTAATGCATCAAGATACATTTAAAGCACAAGTTCAATTAATTTCAAATGCAATGAAAGAACCCAGAAATTCTGAAAATATTGCTTCAAGTTGCTCCTCTATGGCAAAGTAATAAAAAAAAAGTATTGCAAATATTGTCAGACAGAACTTTGTTCAGAAGAGAATCACAAGACAGCAAAATAATATGCATCTCCCTAGTTTTGTTTATTTTTTTACTTTATTCATAAGAACTTTAACTCATTTTCTCTTTACTTTCAATATAAATGCTTAAAATTTCTACAACCATAATCACTGAATGTAGCAGGAACCCTAAGTGTGTGGTCAGGTCTTAAGTGTCATTCTGTGTGCCTAAAAGCAGGTGAATTTACATTATAGAATTTTTTTTCAAATTTCAAAAATCCTGTATTTCAGCTCTTTGATTTTTTTTTTGTTTTAATTATATGGTAAAATTCACAATATAGTTATTGAATTGTGAAGGCTATTTACAGGATTTCTATGAAATTATTTCTATGGAAATACATTTAAGGTAGTGACATTTGAAGCCATCTGTGGTTTCTAGACTTCATGTCTCTGATTTTAGACAAGTTGGATGTACACACAGGCTCAGTTTATGCACACTTATGCAATGTGAGACACTGATGATAGACCAGGAGTGGCAGAAGAATACAGTGTGCCATGACAACTTCCTGGCTTGGGTTTGCTTTTTACCCCAGGCTGTCAGGAGCCCTGGAACCCCGTTGGGGGCAGGCTGGGCAGGTTTGTGGTGGATCTGGAAAGCAGCATCCTACCACATCCCGCATCAGGAACCAGGCACCTGCATTTGTGCCCTCAGAGCCCCAACATCTGGGAGGTGCAGTGAGGTGAGCACTTCCCTGACCCACACCAGCACACTTCTAACCTTGAAGGGTGCTCTTGCATGAAACAATTTCTCCTATACCTTTTTTCATGCTTAAGAATTTTCTCGATGTGTCTGCATTAACAGAAGTTGTTTTCAGCCCTGTGCAGATGTTTCAGGTTCAGCTAGATAGCAGTTTCAAACACAAGGTACCAGGTTCACAAACTATTATCAACCATGCAAAAGATTGGCTGGTCAGAATCAGAAAACGGATATTGAACATGTTCTTAAAGCTGCTTTTGAAATAATGATAACATGTACAAATAAGTTAGAGGAAATGAAGCTTATGTTTGTGCATTCCGGAATATTTAGGGGAATTAAAATACATATAATTAAAATCAGGGACAATTTAATAACATTTAGTAGCTAAATAGTAATTTCCTTTCCAAATATCCCAAATTATATCATGTATTTCTGTCTAGTAATGAAATCCTAGTATTTGTTAGATGAAATGTGGCATCTGATCTGCCATAGCCCAATAAACCAGTTTGCACAAAAAGAAATGGAGGAACATTTCTTCCTTTGCAAAGTCAAAAGTTTGCAACTGTAGAATATAAAAAGAAAATGTAAATTGGGATCTGGCCAGAACTAGAGCATAAACATTTATTTTCTCTGAAATGTTCCATAAAATCTCTTTCCCAGCTAAGAATGGTCTCAGTGTATTACCCTCAGTGCCCATTTGAACGATATACTTAGAATGACAAATGTCTAAACAATGCATTGCAATAAATAAAATGTTACTTCTTTTTTCTTCTAATTCAAGTATCAAAAATATTACAAAAGCACTTTTATATCACAATATTTTACACTCAGTAAGGAAAACCTGTCTATAGGTTCCTTGGATTTCACTGATTCCTTTAAAGTTATGCATGCCTTTTTCAAGCACTTTCATTTCAGAACCAAGATTTTCTTTGGAAACTGGTGTGTTTCTAAACAGTCTATATCTTGAAACAATTTGAAACTGTGCAAAACAATTCTGAAGGACATAACTTCACAGTGATTACAAAAGAATTCCTTGCTTTCCATGTTTTAAAAATCTTTTTTCATATATAAACTTTGTAGAGATATACATTATCTCAGAATGTTTTCCCCCCCATTTATCCTTTCCCAATTTGAACTGGTAGAAGTTTTTAAAATTATTTTGAAGCTTAGAGAATTGGTTCTGGCTTCTCCACTGGTGTTTTGAGATAGATAACATTCAAAATATCATTTTCTATTACACTCCAGTTTTGAAGTTAATTTCTCCTTTAAACTTGGTCTTTGAAAAAAGTAACAAACTGCATATTTTACAGTTTACTTTGGACAATACATGGCATGCACTCCACTGACATAGAATACCATCAGATTTCAAGTGGGTTTGTGTTTCATTTTTTATGATTATCAGTAAATACTGCAAAGTTGTATACTACCATTTCCTATGTAAAACATGTGAACAATTAATATGCCTGAAAGGAACTCACAAATAAACGAGAAAACCTATTTCACACAAACTATAAAATTTAGATTTATGTAAGAGGACAAATACATTTTGTTCAGAATCGTTTTCAAGATCCACTTCTTTTTCTGGCCTGGTATGAATTTAATTAAAAAAAAAAAAAAGGAAAAAAGAAGATGCTGACAATGTCGTGGAAAAAAGCCACAAAACAAACAAAACAAAACAAAACAAAACAAAACAAAACAAAACAAAACAAAACAAAACAAAACAAAACAAAACTTGTTCTTCATTGACAAGTTTTTTTTTTTAACTGATGAAGTTAAGGAAGAATACGATAATATTTCCAGCAGCCAAATGTTCTACAAGCTTTAAGGTCTTTCCTTCATGACTCCTACAGCAGCTGAAGAAAAGGAACAACTATGAGGCACTGGTACTCAAAAATTCACAGCCAAATTTGTTTCTAAGGAAACTGTACTAAATAAAGTTTGACACTCTTTCATCAAGGCTACTGTATCAGTCTGTCCTGGGGAGACAAATTTAGTTTCATTTTCCTTTATTCCATCAGGATGGTAATAGCAGCAGTTTAGAGTCATTTTAACATCCTCTCTATGTCACTTTTCACTGAGTTCTTAAAACTGCTTTAGGGATTATTTTTTCTTTGTCTACGGGTGGTTAATTTCCTTTAATCCCAAATCTTTCAACCTCTGAAACACTTCAGATGTACAGAATTAGCCTCTCTTTCTAAATTACTCTTCACACCTTCATATTCTGTCACTCTGTATATTTCACAAAAATAGGTTCTCTTCCAGAAGCATACATTTCCAGATTTCATACCTTTTATATACATGAAAGTGCTCCGAGCCTAACCTTTCTGTAAATGTAATTTCAGCGCACTAGGTATTGACACAATGGGTTCAGTTCATTTGCTCCTTACTGACTCCTGGTTGACAGGTAGTCAGCATCCATTGGAATTGCTTTAGGACATCCTGCCTGATGTCCATCTATGAGCCCAGAGTGGCACATATCTCCTGTAGGCTTTGTCAGCAGTGTCAGCCCCATTTAAATCTCTCAGGCCATCTCAGATGGCATCAGACACCTGATTGTTTACAAGGCAGAATCAAACACTTCAGCACATCATTTTTCTGTGGGACCTAGATAACTGTTTAGTGCTAAACACAGCTCCAGGGCACCTCTGAATATGGAAAGGTGTCCCTGCACTGCTGGAGTCTGTTCAGTTAAACCCCTGATTTGTCCTCACATAACTGGTAAAATGAGCCCCAAAATAGCCACTTGAAACTTTTTCCATGTAACACAACAAACATTGTTCTCCTAAATCTTCAATGCAGCAATAAAACATGCAAACCACAGGTCAGGAAAAGCATTCGAAAATTAGAAATGAGATTGCATGATCTAATTAACAGGAATACACTATGCAGAAATGGTGATTGATTTTGTTCATCCCAAAATGACAGTATAAGTAGATAGGCATTTTTCTTTTAGAAGTCCTCTCATTTTCTGTAATTGCTTAGAGGGTGATGTTCTCTATTGTTTTTCTTTCAGCAATTTGGTTGGGTTTTTTTGAGGTTTTTTAGTTTAGTTTTGTTTTGTTTTTTAATTCATTGCTTTACTGCCCTGATAGTGGAGCAGGTTTGCTCCAAACTGGAAAAAAACCTTCAAGTGTATTTCACTCACACTTTGTCTTCAAAGAATTATTTATTCCTGTGCACATGTTGATCTCACTTTGTAGTGCAGGAAACATCAATAATTTTCAGTGAGAATGGGGATATATTGCCTCAGAATTTCTAACTTTGTTAATGCAGACTTGTAAAGGTCTACACATGAACAGGAACACTAAGTACTTGATATGCTGATGACCTAAATATATTTGATTTACACCAGCAGTTAGAAACTCCTGTTCTTTTTTTCTGCAGAAGAACTTTCAAGGAGCACCTGTTGACATTTTCCCCAGGCAGTCCTAATGAGTCAGAAATACAGGAGAAAATTAAATGAAAATACAAGAAAAAAAGAGAGAATATTTTCCTCTGCAGATAATTTACAAAGAGTGCATATTTAGGCTACCTGGAAGGTTAGCTTAGACAATTCAAAGATAAGGCCTTGCAGAAACTGATTCTTGTCAAAGACACTTTAGATGGGCAGCATATTTGTATAGAAGTTTAAGTCACCTATATTTTAAATGGGAAAACTGAAACCTAAAAATTTAAATCGGAGTCCAGCTTTACCAAATGAATCAGCAGTAGAATCTTCCTGACTGCTCCGCAGTAAGGGGTTTTGGTACTTCAATAAGGCTGTTTGGTACCTCATTGGCAGCCAGAATTAAACCATGACACAGAACAGGTACTTTTTGAAGTTATTCAACTGCCTGAATGGCAGTACAGTTTTGCTTATACAGTATCCTGTATAACATGTTTTGTTTTGAGAAAGCCTCAGAATTTTAAGTGCAGTAGTTTGATATTTCATCATTTCTAGGAGCTTTAAATGTTCAGAAGTGCAGACTAAAGCTTTCCATTCATTTGCCCTTTTCACATGATTTTATGGTATTTCTAATATTTGCAATGGGCTACATCAGAAAAATCACTGTGCTTGTCTAATTATCACTTTTAGGATTTTAATTTTGTTTTCCCCAGATGTCATAAGAAAATTGTTTTGATTATTAAGGACTGTAGTAAGAGCTTCATAGGCTTCATCTTAAAAAAAAGGGATGTGAAGCATTTATGTAATTATGTTATTCTCAAAAAGTCAAAAGCAACTGCTGACAAAATTATTACAATTTTTTTTCTCAGATTCCTATTCTGACATGTGCCTATTATACAGTTATTAATTACACATATAATTATACATCATTTTATTAGAACTCCTGTTTGCTTGTCTCCATTTCACTGCTTCCTTCCTTTCTCGTTATCTCCATTTCATAAAACATTTCCCGTGAGGTTTTTTTTTTCTTTTTACTATGTTTTATTTAGAAACTCTCTAATTTTTTCCCATTTTCCCTATTTATTTTTGTGCTTGTCTTCTTCCTGTTAGTTGGGGTCTACTTTTCATATTATGTCTCCCACAGGATTTGCACTGGAATGGAGGAAAGATTTGAGGAGGAAGGAATGACAGAGAAACTACCACGAACTGACCATAATCCCTTCTTCCTGCACCACCTGATTCCCTGCTGAAAATGGGAGGACAGGATACCAGAGTGATTGACTGAAGATGTGACTGGGAAAAGGGGGAGAACAGGAAAAGATGTTTGTCTACCCAAATCTATAACTAAATATTGATTTTAATTAATAATTATTTTAATAAATAAAGTCAATTTTCCTGAAGGCAAGTCTGCCTTTCCTGCAATGCTAAGTTGTAAGTGATCTCCCCATCATTGTCCCAACCCCTGAGATTCCTGCTCTCCCTGTTTTCTCCACTATTACTGTCTTTCCCAGAGGAAAAAGGGGTGGAGGGCAGCTGCGTGGAAGTTTGGCTGTTAGCCAAGAATAAGCAATCACACCAAATCAGATCAAGGTGTGCATAAGCTTTTTTTCTGTTCCATGCAGAAGAAATCACACTAAACATTTATCTGTTTCAATCTTCAAAATCAAGGGTTATGCTTCACTTTCTCTAAAAAAATCTGATGGAAATATCTGTAAATACTGTAAATGTTCGACCTTAAACCAAATAGGAACTGATCAAAATTCTAAATTTTATTTCCATTTCTTTTATTTTTCTCCTTTCTGCCTTCTTCCTTTTCTGCCACAGTCTCTTCTCTTTCAGCTTTTTTTCTCCTACTCTCTCTCCTCATTTTCCTGTGTCTTCAGTACCACAGAGGAATTTAATTTTACCCTCATCCACTATCATGGTCAATATTTTAGTCATATGTGCAATAAACTGCATTTTTTTAACAATGTGCGTCACTGAATCTCCATTAGGGTTACTGAATCTCCATTAGGGTTACTGTATCTATGATACTACATAGCAACTAAGATCTGGTCCAGAATTCCTCATGGTACTTAATGGAGCCATTCTCTTTTTATGTAATCAACTGATAAATTAAATTATTGTGTTCTGACTGAAGGCCTCTTAATACGAAAAACCACTCGGTTGGGCTTTTTTTATTATCCCATGATGCAGTTTAATAAAATCAATGTTATTGGTTTTGTCATGTTGAAGATATCATAGCTAATTAAGGGTACTGTTCTTTAGATAATTTTTAAAAGTAAAAAGAAAAAATGAAAAGTAATCTTTGCTAATTACCATAGTAGATTTTTTCCTTCCATTTTTCCTTGTGATATATGCTGTAACATATGAAATGATTCATTTCTATTATTAATATAGTAAACACAAGAGAATGTAACATATATTTGTATAGAACATCAGATGTTCTTTTACAGATTACTGAAACAGATGACAGTTTATTGCCAATGACATTACCTGAATTGGCTGTGTCATTACATGAACAGTATGGTTTGAGCATGCATTGGCATAATGTACTGGCAATTCTCAGAACAGCAGTTTTCATAAATCCCAATTAGAGATGACAGTGCCAAATAATCACAAATCTTGATGAAGACTGGGAGACAATGATTTGTGTTTTAACAGCAGTATGACAAAAAAAAAAAAAGAATTACAATTAGTATTCACTGAATTCCATGAAAATGAGCCAGAAATCTTTTGAAGAACAATAAATCTATACAGAGGTGCCTGTCTCAGCTGATTGAAAGAAACATAAGGTCCTACAAAATAAAAATTGCCATTAATCCATCCAAGAAACATTTTCCGTGTCTGTAATTATTCAGGATAGATTTTTGTAATAAAGATATATTTCAACCCATTTTCTTTGCTCTTTTATGATTTGTGGTTTTCATTGTGGTATGTTTGTAACAGGAATTTGTTTAGTCCTGAGATCACACTATAGAAAATGTAACCAGATACCTCTAAGGAATAATAAACTGAAACACAGTTGGCATAAAAACATTCAATACTGACACCCAAATGAGTAGTGTGTGGGCAGCAATTTAAACACCAGCTTGCAAAGCAAAATGGCAGTATAACAGAGCAGGAAGGTGATCATCTTTCTCCATATGGCTCTGCTGAGACCACACATACAACCCTGAATGCTGAAACTCCCTGCGTGTTTCAGTATAAGGGTGATACTGACTAATTGTGTCTCTATTCTCAAACCATTCATTGATATGACAAAAGGTCTTCTGGAACCTTTCATGAGATATGCTCTTCTCTATTTTTGTCACTGACATTCCACAGTGTAGTCCTTGTGCTTGCATTTCTGAGTGATTATTTTAAATATTCCATTGAAGAATATATAATGAACATGTGTCAAAACAGTTCAAGCATTGTTTTCTTTAAGAAATTAACAAATTATTTTAGGAAATATATTTTTAATTAAAAATCCTGGAAGCATAAATAAAAACTAAAATTGAAACAGAATTCATATAAAGCTTTTCACAAAACAAAAGTCTCACTATCTTTTGTCCAGCATGAAAACATAAAGATCCCACTTCTATCTATGTTTTTCTCTAAACACTATACTTTCCAAAATAAGAGAAAATTAGGGAAAGCAATTTGCCTATAGTGTTCTTTACTTTCAGAGTTCCAGAGCTGGGTTTAGTATGTATGTAAGTAGTTTTGAGTTTTTTTGACCTAACTACAGTTGCTGTAAATTTTCTTCCTAATGTAAGGTTGTTAAAATGGAAGAGTGAACTAAACCCTGTGATGTTCTTTTCTGTTGTGATCTACTTGTATTCTACCCTAATCTAGTTTAGTTTCTATACTTTTCTCAGGCCAAGAGTATGTGTGGTCTCTACTTTAGAATCTTATCAATACCTGATGACTTGTTTGTGTCAGGGTGCTTTGTACCATGAGAACAAAATAAGCAGCCACACTGCGAGGTATCCTCAGACAATAATGAGTGCATTATTAAAGATAATTAAAGTAATAGCATTGATATTACAGCATTATCTAAACAACTAGTGAAATAAAACAGGTTTCTGTATTTCAGTTTTTACTTGATATTGTTTAACTAGAGCCTAGTCACTTAACCAGGTGGAATGGATCTGTACTTCTACCAGGAAATATAATTTCCTGTTGTGTTTGGACGTATTTTAGTCTAAAACTCATTTCACCATTCATTCCTGCTCTTACAGTATTTCACATTATTTGAAACAATTCATTGATTTAGAATGGCTGTTATTTTTTTTTTTCTTCTTGTTGAGGAATGTTATCTTTGAGAAATAAATGTCTCCCTTTAAAATATATGAGTCATTTACATTTCTAGTAGTAAGTAAATCATCATCATGATGATTTATCAACAAAATCTCATCATTAACCTTATTCTTACTTACTTAGTATTAAGAAATAAAATGAAAGTTCATGCACTCCCCCTAAATGTTAACAGAAAATATAAAAATAAAAAATGTTTGCAAATAGAACACATTGATAGCACTTGTCTCAACCATCTAGTGTTGTGCAAATCTACTATGTGGATGAAGTGATGCCAGCATGTAGCTTGGAGAACATTGACTCAGAACACAAATTTATGTAAATTAATCCTGTACTTGATCAGTCAGTATTAAGATCCAAAGAAAAAATCTCCAAAGACTTTGGGGATTCAAATAACTTGTTTAACTTTTTCAAAAAATTTATTGGAAAGGAAGTACTAAACTAGAAAATGTCATTATATAGGGCAAATGACATAATTTGACAAGGGTGTAAGCAAGTGGTAGCAAGTTTCCAACATTCAGTACCCTTTGGACTAGACTAGATCATCATCTAGTTACTAAGTATGAAGTTCAAAGTATTTGGAAAGACAATGACATTGTAGAAACATTGAAGTACTAATAATACATAAGTTCAAATTTGTGACTTAGATATCTTTTGGTTATGCCAGAGGTTTTTCTATCACTGCCCTCACACAGCCACACAAGTGCACACAAGGTCAATGGTGTAGTGCAAAAATCCCTGAAGGAACAATTTCAATTGCATAATGTCACTATGCAGGGCGAGAAGGTGCTAGATATTTGTAAAATTAGGTTGACCCATGCAACATGGAAAGAGCTCTAAATCTCTATTATGACAAATCAAAACTGTGTCTGGAGTGAGATAGAAAAGTAGAATTATGTGCACCTCCAGCATATTTTTAATAAATTGGTCATCTTTATGAGTCTTCTTACTACCAAAACACAGTTACACAAACACAAAACCACCATTAAATTAGCTCAGGCTATGAGTGACCCGGGCAAGTCCTGAAACCTGCACTGCCACATCAGTGCAAGTTTATGGGCTTCTGATAGCAAGTCAAAATCAAACATACCAAGTTGAGCACAGAACAGAATCTTAGCAAGATAGAGAATAACCAAATAGGCTCTTCACTGAAACTGTAGTCCATCACTGCAACAGGCTTCCCAAGAAAGTGGTTAAGCCTGTCAGAGTTCAAGGAGTGTCTGGACTACACCCTCCATCATATGATTTAATTTAAAGTAGTCCTGCAAGGAGCAGAGAGTTCCTTGATGATGCCAATGAGTCCCTTCCAACTTGAGATATACTATAAATCTATTAAAATAATTTAAATTAGAAAATTGGAAATTTTTACTGCTCTATTCAATATTTTAAGCTCTTCACTGGGAAGTAAATATTTCAGGTATTCAGACTCCAGCTAAAGCAGATAATATTTATATAACAAAATCTGGCATCATTCCTCTCCTATGAAGTAAAGCTGAGTACCTCTTCCTTTGTTATCTAACATCCCATTCCTCTTCTTTCTGCTAGGGTTGCTCAGACCATTTTATTTTTCACAGAATATTGGTTTTCCTTAGGTAATATTTCACATTAGAAGCTCTTTAGCTTTGGTTCCTATCCATATCCTATCTGAATTTTTCTCATTCAGAAATGATATTTACTACAATTGGTTGTAGTGGGTTTACATGATTTTTGAAAGTGTAGCAATAATTAGACTATCTAGATCATCATCTAGTTACTAAGTATGAAGTTCAAAGTATTTGGAAAGAGAATGACATTGTAGAAACTTAGATCAAAATTTTTCTGGCAAATAAAAAGAAAACAATTACATTGGTTGTTGTCGGTATCCCAGTTATGGCATGATTGTACCTGCTTACCTGAGGTTTAGAGGCAGGCAAGCAAAAAAATTAATTTGAAATATTACTCATTATTATGCTTTAGATGGTGATGCAGTGATTACAATATTGGGCAAACAGCCAATACATTATTTTCCCTTCCTTGATCAGGTATTTTTTGATAAATATCATCCAGGAAATTCAATATGATTTTTTTCCCTATAAATCTGGGGGTTTATGTCTACACTACCAGTAAGTACAGCAACATCAAAGATCTCTAATCTTTAATTTTGTAATTGTTGCTAGAGAAGTAAGCTAAATGATCTAGAACTGCTTGGAAGGATCTCTACATTACATGAATTACAGGAATATAAAAACAAGTTATTGCTTCTCTTTTTTTTCTTATCTATTCTACATCATTCTTTTAAAAATTATTATTATTTCATTATGTGTATGTGATTTTGGGTAGGACTGATAGCTTCTGCAGTAGTAGAAATAATAAATAATAACAGTATAGGAAGGATCCAAAAATTAGCTGGTTGTTTTCATCATTTTGAAGGCTAGAACACTTTTTGAGACATAAAATTTCATCCAGTGATTTCCATGGTATTTCTGAGATTTAAAGCTCAACTTCAAATAGTTCAAATGGTGTCTTTTAAAAGAGATATATACTTTGAATTAAACATTTTGAGAAAGACCAAGCCCATCATACAAGACTTGTTCCAGTAACTAATTCTGTTAATTCTGTGTGCAAAAAAGTTCAACTTTTTTTGGTAAATCTAACTGTAATCCTTAAACTGGTGATTTTTATCTGCTGCACTAATGTAGCATCATAATATGAATGGACTGTGATTAGACATTATTAAATTCCTGTTAATGAATCAAATAAATTAAATATCTCAAGCTTCCCAGAATTGATGTGATTGGATAGTTCCTTTTTCTTACATCCCCCAGTTTTTTCCACATTCTCTATGAAGTCTGGGACACAATGCATTATTCCATTAAAGGCCTCACTACAATGAACAAAGCAGAGATTTCACTATTTAATATCAGCATAAATGTTACTAATTTCCTGTCTTATTTATTATTCCTGTTCAGATTTTAAAGTACCTGACAATTTTATCATGATATTGAAGTGAAAACTCACATCGAGTTATTGCTCTCCTTGATAGAGCTTGCCATTCCATGATCTCATTCGTATTCTCTCTTTTCATTCTTTAATCCCAGCAGCAATTTGTCTTGTTTCCAATTATTTCAGTTTATTGAATGGTGCTGATTGTTCCACTAGCCCTTGATGATTGATCTGTTCATATTGTTATGCTTCATTTTGCTATTTGCTCAGTGAGATAAACAACTCTTTGATATACAGGTAGGGTTAGTTAGAGCTCAAGATGAAGGAACAGGATGCTCTCTCAGTTCTGAAGATTGTGGTTTTGGAATTTACTGACAGACAATGGAGATGTTGTTTGCTCTGGAATTAAGGAATATTAGCTCACAGATATTCTCCATCAGATATATGCAGGCATAAATGACCCTAAAATATTAAAGGCAAACATGGAATTAGACATTTTCAATTTTATATAATCTCTCCTACAACTATATTTTAAATGTTTTTTTCTTTAAAAATCATGTAAGGCAAAAAAATAAAATTACTAGATTTTTTTTTAATAGCAAAATTTATTGTATTCACAAGCTGATGTGGAAGTATCATCCTTATGAAGTATTTATGGATATGTTTTATTTATAGAATGCTCTGACAGTTATATCATGCAGAGCACTGAAAAAATGGCAAGGAATTTTTATATTTTATAAAAATATAGCCCTCAAGAAAAAGTCATTATGCCTTTCTAAAATTGATAAAGAACATAATAAACTCTAGCACCTGCTCATTTTCTTAAAGAAACATCAATTTATCTCAATATTATCCATTTGAACAAGTGAGAAGGATGCATGTGGAGGACACTAGACAATCCTAACTACATTGAACAGATGCTTCAAACTTTAGTGTTTTAAATTATGTATGATGCATGAATGTTTCTTTTCATTAATGTGCAAATTGGAACTGAAATTTTGCACAAGTTTTGTGTGTCCTGCATCTCAAGAAATATGGCCAATTAAAATGTGATTTTTTTTATCCATATAAAAACAAATATGCATTGGATACTGTTCATTAGAATGCCAGTGCTTTCAGTAGATCACACTTTCCCACACAGCAGATACTTTAAATGTGGCCATTCCTAATTTTTGTCTGAAATGTTGCTGCCTACTCACTATAACCTAGGGCAAGATTTAGTTTTCTAGAGCATCAATGTCGAGTTTCCTTCCTTTCTTCGATTTTAAAATCTGAGCCCATTAAATATCTGTTCCCTAGCAGGAAAAAGAGAAAAAACAACCAAACAAACAAAAAGAAAACCCAAAGAAACAAAACAAAACAAAAAAAAAAAAAGAAAAAGAAAAAGAAACCCTCCACACTAATTTTGTTAAAAACAGCTCTTCTGAGCAACATTCACAAAGGATGATAAAATTTCCTCCTGTGGTCTTGAACCCATTTAGGTCAGTGCTAACAGTATCTGTCAGTAATGCATCATTCACACCTGCAGTTGCTATCATGTAAGTAATTAAAAAATGACAGGAAGCCCAATTATTATGAAGTTATCATGAATATTTTCAGCTAATAGAACATTTCAGCATGTAGGCAGGGATTTTTTTTTAAATGGTTAAATAATTAGTTTGTGAAAGGGAAGACAGTTACCAAAAGCCAGTTCTTATCAACAAGAAAACCTTTAACCCTAGTTTAGCATTATTTCACAGCTCTTTACCATTGCAACTTCTTGCAAAAATTTAGTAACACCTCTATAACTTCCTAAAACATGTTGAAGGCATGCCTAATGGTCACAGTTCTATTTTCACTGAAACTGTAGTTATGAAATGAAAACTACTAAATAATTGCTGTTTTGGTCAGTGAATATTTTTCTCTTTTGTGGTGAAAGTTTAGCACGTACCTACATCCAGTCATGTCCTCATTTCTGAAAAATATCTCTGATGTAATGGCTGTTCTCCAGCATAAGTTTTATTCTTAAGAAGGTAATATATAATAATTTTTCATTTATATTTATTGCAAGCTGACAGTAATGGTTACAATATTTTAGTTTACTTTAATCTTAAATATCTTGCAGAAAAATAATCATCAAAAACATTTTTTCTTAGCATCAACAGTCATCAACATAACAAACTATATAATACCAATATGTTTCAGGAGTAGAATTCTAATTTGATTATTCCTATATGATTTACATAGTCAATATGCACTATTTGGCTTTGAGATCTCAAAAGCTTGCTCTTTAAAAGAAGAGAATATTCCTGCCTCACAAGAATTAAATTATACTTTCTATTAGCGGAAATTAGAAGAGAAGAATGTTTTTTAAAAAGTCTAATACAAATCCTGCTAAAATCAATAAAAGAACACCCCATAATTCCATGGGCATTTTATCATGCCTCTGCTCTTTTTATATCTAGGGCTTTTAGTCTCCTTGACACCTAGCACAACAGATAACCTTGAGTTACACAGCCAGAAATAGCTGTACAATACACAGAAATATCGAACATCCAAGACAGAGGTTCCTAAAGTGCAATACACACATTATTTAAATTAAAAAGCAATTCAGTGAATTGGGGATGGAAGGGGAAGGCAAGAAAATAAAAGCCTTGGATGTGCCAGCCTGAAGAATGACCAAGACATAATGAATGTTGCTGACTAAGCTGAAGAGTAGGAAATAGAGACCAGCAACAAAAAAAACCAGATGTTTATATTCTGGTTTAGTAGCAGGCATGAATTTCTATGACACCTTTCGCTCAGCATTTACAGTTATGAATGACTACTTGCACACAGTGGATCAGGGCTGGGGTTTTTCATGCATTGTATTCACTCTATTTTGCAGTTAGGAAATAGTAATTTAAGGTACTCCGCATGCATCTATAGTCAAAGGTGGAATGTTGAAATAACTGCAGTTTGTCAGTTCAGTATTCATCTGAAAGGTTCAGATTTTGTAGTAATTACGATATAATAATTGTATTCAAAACAATGCCTCTGAGTAAACCACAAACCATGGCTTTGGAAGGAAAGGAGAAAAGCAGGTATTTGCATTCAAAGTCTGAAAATCTGAGTTTTTCCTGTGAAGATGACACATTTAAACAGTGTTCCCTGTAGGACTGGTGGGTGAGAAGTCACAGACACTGACCTCAAGATTGCAGTGGCACAGGTAAGGTCCCTGACCCCATTTAGAAAAGTTTGGGCTATTCCTGCTTTATGCATCCTTCTCATCTGTTGAAAATTGGACACTGAAATACCAGGCATGGTCAATTCCTAGAACTTTTTCTGTGGATAACCCAACACAGTCATAGGCACCAAGAGTTTTCTAGCAACATGGAAGGTCTTCTTATTTTTATTTTTTTTTCTATGAATTGTTTGCATATTTGCTCAAACAATATATATGCTGACAGTTATTTAAATATTAAATACAGGACATTTAGAAACCCATCTCATTCAAGAATCTTACTTGTCCAAGAATTTCATTTTTTCTTCCTATTATTTTTCTTGGCTTGTATGTGAATATGGGAGATGATAAAGAATTTTATCTGTGAATTCATAAAATCACAGTACTGGTGTCAGCTAGGATAGAGTTCATTTCCTCCACAGTGNACTGGTGTCAGCTAGGATAGAGTTCATTTGCTCCACAGTGGCAGGTATGGGGAAATGTTTTGGATCTCTGCTAAACTATTTTTATGAATTATAATTCCAGAAAAAAAATCTGGCCTAGAAAAATATTTTTTAATACGTAGACATTTTGTATAGGAAAGCAATTTTCTATACTAAAACTCAGCATATTATTTCAATTTTGAACACAATTTACATAATTTTTGGACTACACTAAATCTGAGCATTCATGCATGATGAAAAAGAAGATGGCAGGCAGGAGGACTGTGGGCTGAAGCACTGCACAGCATGTTTTATCTGAGTGAGTATACAGAACTTGCACTCACTTTGTGTAATCAGTAGTCCAGGAGGTCCTGAAGAGTTCATGTAAATATATGTGGAGAAAAAACAGGCACTTTCAAAATACAGTTATGAAAATGTGAAATTAGAAATAAGGCAGCAGGCTGATGGGCTTTAACTTGTCATATACAATAGCTGCAGCCAGCTAAGACTAAGCCACGTCATACTGAAACTCCTGAAAACAGCACTATGTTTGCTTTATTTTTTTTCACTAGTTGATAGACATTCCATAGGTACAATATAATAACATTTATTTTGGATTCAGGACTAAATGTCAAAAAATGTTGATAGCAGACATAAACAAAATGTCTTCTTAGATATTTTATTGAAGACTTCAATAAGAAAATATTATAGAATCTTTTCTTAAAAAAAGTACTAAAAAATGGAGGTTGAAATATTGAATTGTGAAACATTGAACTTGTGACTTCTACATCCAGTGCAAACATCCTAAAGATTGAGAAGGTGGGAAGACTTGAGTTTTTTAAATTTATTTTGCTTTCTGTGTAGTGATCTCATTACAACTTTTCTATGACACTGACTGGAGCAGTCCAAGCAAGCAAAAAGGAAGTCTGTGCTAAATCTGCCATTCCCAATAAAACTTGTAGTGCACTGAGTACTTCACCTCCTGTTGCTGTTAATGTCCTCTTTAGGTGAGCAGTGAGCATGATGGAGATCACTGATGGTCTCCACTTTCAAACATTTTATGCTTCTCAAATACTGGGCAGAACCTGAATAAGACTTCTTAAGTTATAAATTTTAAAATTGATTGGAAATGAAACCATTCATTCACAAAGTACTTTGGGACCTAACAACCCATGTATTTCAATAGGACTGAGTCACTATATATTTCAGGCATTTTTTTCAGTTTTTTTTCACCTTAAGGTAGCTAAATATTTGGGAAAGAAACACCTACTGCTTAATCTAGCCCACTTCACTGAGCCATTATTTCTAGCTATTGCTGAGTAAGCCTGAAACTAAATGGCTCTTTAAACTAACCTTCAATATTTTTTTTTTCTCCAGGGATTTGCATTACTGCCATTAAATACTAACATCTACACCCTAATCTACAATTTAGTGTTCTGTATTTTTTGTAAGTACATCATCTTTGAACTAATAAATCAACATTTTAATAGATTTTATTATATATATCTAATCTCCAAAATTTGAGCAAATTTATGAGAAATTACTATGGTTCATTTATAAAAAGAACGTTTATGCAGGGCACTCAGCTATTGTTTCTCAGCACAGCTCCTCAGGAAGCACATTTTTATATATTTACACTAATGTCATGAGATTTTAAGGTTATGAAGTGAGCAAAGAGTTTAGAAAATGTTTGGGGAGGAGATTCTAATACACAGATTCCCCAAATACTGTAAGAAGCTGCTGTGGAAAGATGAAATAAGAAAACCATGCAGTGAAAGCACCTGGCCTAACTGTAAGGAAGCACTCCGAAAGATTCCCTCAAGGACTTCTGTGCTGGCTTACAGACTTCCAGTTAAAGTGTGGACTGCGATTAAATTCACACTCAAAACTCTCTGAAGAAAACATAGAATGTTAAAATAAAATAGGTAAGTTATTAATCTTATTTTGTTTTAATGAATATCTCTTCTAAGGGAAAGAACATCTCTCATGTCCAGTGCATTCATCCTACAACTCTTCAGACCATAACCAAATGTATAAATTTGTAAAAGACATTATATTCAAGTATATCATGAATATGCAACCTATTATTTGCAAAGGAACTTTGTCATAAATTCATTTTGAGACCGCCTTCAAAGATGACTAGAAACTTAATGTAGGTTTGAGGTCATTTTAGTTCAAGGTGATACATTTGAGGTAATTTGCTTTATCTCCTTGTAACATACACTTTTTATCCAGAACATGCTAATGGTGCTATAATTTTAATTCTGCAGTTGTTCAAATTTACCACTATGTAAAGGGCTTACCAAAAGAATAATTCACTTCCATTAAGTTTTATGTGTTATTTAAAAGGTTTTCATGTTATTTCTCAGAACAGGTACAATATTCAGTTTTTTTCTGTATGTTCTGCTTAGTATGTATATACATAATTGGTATTTGCAGTAATTATAATACTAATTTAAAGAAAGGCTACATAGCATTTAACATAAAATGGTGGGTTTAAGTAATTTTTATTTTTTTAGGATTCCTATACCCTTGCAATGACATTCTTTTTTTTAATTCTGATATACAACAAAACCATGCTCTTGACAAGGTTATTCTTTCCTCTTTTTCTGTTTCGATTTCTTCAACTTGACATGAGCCTCCTTGCAGAGTACCACAGTGGAAGTGTTAGGCTGAGATTTGACACATGGCATCACATAATAGGTGTCTTCATGAGCATCAGGCACTTGAAAGCTGTATCCTCCCAGAAATGTTGAGTTTTATCACAAGAACAATTATCTGCAGTATGACAACTTTGAGGTGGTTACATGACCTGAAGCTCACTCTCTTAAAGATCGTCTTCTACTGTGTTTCATAAAAATCAAGTTTTACAAAAAAAGTGATCAGTAGAAACAAAAACCATAACACACAAGTATGAAAATCATGCATGTGAAGAGAAGGAAAAGGAGTATTTCAGCTACAGCTGTTTTTACATGTCAGTGAGCTTAACTGAACGCTTGTTGTGGTTACAGCTAAGACAAGGTTAATTTTTGCAGTAGGTGGGAGCAAATATGGCTGAGGCACAGATGTTATTTTATATCGCACATCATTGCTGGGGGCAGTGGAAAAGGGAATCTTCACTTCCAAGGAGAAGGGGTTCCTTCCACCCAAGCAAGGGTGGCAGACAGAATGGTGGGGTAATGCTGGTTTGGGTGGTACGGCGGCAGCTCAGTCAAACGCTGCATTATTTTGTACAATTTTGTGATTAATATTGTTGCTGTTGCTGTTTGTTTTCTTATCTCAATGTCTCCAGTAAATTGTTTTATCACAGACTGTGATCGCTGTCTTTTGTTTCTCCCATTCTCCTCTCCAATGCACTGCAGCAGGGAGGAGAAAGGAAAGAGAGGGCAGGGTGCGAGCGGCGTGTGATTTCGAAAGCCTCAGCGGGAGCACTGAATCAGGGAAACCATTCCTAAGCCACAACAAATGTAAAAGTCAGAAAGTAATTTCTGAATTGCATTTAAGAAGCTAGAAGGCAAAGATTTAATTAAAATAACTTCTACTTCAGTGTCATATTTTAGTATGGAAAATCTTTAACCTAATAATATTCAAATCTTTTTGATTTAAATTTTTACTGAGTTTTCATGTCTCATCTTTGATTAGCACAGACTTCATTCTATCTGCTAGGTAGGTAGAGCATAAGACAGAATGAAACACACAATACCAGAAAAAAGGTTTATTACTATGATCCCAGAGAAGGTGTAATTTGCATATGAAAGGAAAAAAAATAAGGCAAGTTTAATGTTACTTACTGTTTGTTTTCTTTTTGAATGCCCAAGGAGAATGGATTTTCAAAAGATCTTTACCATTTATATTGGTTGTAATTTGACTGTGTAAATACTAAGACAAAGAAGACATAAAACAGCCATGCTACATGAGTGAGAGAAGAGCGAGTTATTAACTGTAACATTATCCTTCAAGGTAATCTTTGTTTATATGAAAGACTTAAACCTACTCAGTATGTGTAACAAAATAGTTTTAATACAGAAATGGGAAACATTCTTGAAGGACATAGGAAAAATCACAGTGAAGAAAATATAGATGAGGAAATGTGCCAAGTGTGGCCATTTAAATTCAACTGAAAGGGAAGGTATAATTTTCTCATAATAATGTGGAACTTCCTACTCATTCCATCTGATGAAAGTAAAAACAAACTTAAAGACAAGAAATAAGCAGCCAGCTACACAAACCAAGATTGTTTTGGCTTAATTCAAGCCTTGGTTTAACTAAAGGAATATATGGTCCATCAGGGGATAATGGTGACAGCTGCAATGGTGGTCTGTGAATAGAAATCTTTTACCTTTCAACAAGATTTCTAATTTTGCTGTAAAAATCTTCTTGCTCTTCTACAATAAAAGAAAATTTCTCCTCCATTTCAAGAACCAAATCACCATGTCCACTTACCTTGAAAGTTGGCACTTAAGAAGAAGTCATGGCATCCCAGCAAGGAAGATAAAAAGGAGCACATAAAGTGACTCTGTAACAAGAACAGACACCATACTTGCTCCATTTGCTACAAATAAATACTCCTGGACACTTCTGTATGACTTGCATATCAAAACCAGATGGACAGAGGACCAGACTTTTTTCCATATATTAGAGAATTTTACCCTCAGTATAAGGCTCTGGAAGAAACAAATGCCATTAAAAGAAAAATGTGCAGCATACAGCGTTACTTTTGAGAATGATTGCTTCTGCAGCACTAACTTTCTGCTTATTTTCAATAGCCTTACACAGACAACAATAGTAGCAATAGCATAGGACAGAAGTTAAACTGCAACCCAACCCAAAAATAAGTATAAAATAGAAGCATGTTTAACCACCTGAGAAGAAGGAATCTTAATGCTTAAAACATCTTGTGAATAATTAGAAAATTATATACAGGTATATCTTACAACACTGATCTTAATAACTGATTCACTGAGATACCAGCTCGCTATGGGAACTTAGGGCAAAGGTCAAGAAAACATAATTAGGAAGAAGGAGAGTATTGGCAAAAATGTGTTTCAGACTCAGCAAGTCAGCCAGAATCAGGCCAGGCTGGAGAGTGAACAGGAGTCTGACAAAATGAAGAAAAGGCTACCCTGAAACAAAAGGGTTTCAACATCACAGGTCAGAGTTAAAAAAAAAGAAAAGTCTTGGACTTATTACCAACACAGAGTATTGACAACAGATGGAAGAAACGCAATGGATTCTACAATCTTGAAAGAGTTTGCAAATCCTCAAAGAGTGTATGAAGCAGAGATTATGAAAATAGGTTATGCTTTGAGTGCACTCAGCAAACATAAGCCAAAGGGACTGTGAATGTACTTATAAATCATTAGGGATTTCCATAGGAATCCTTGCAGAAGGTTAGTAATACAGTGTGCTTAACATCACTCTTGTTGTTTTACAGTGTAAGCTTGCAATATTTCCTTTCATAATTTTATGTGACTTTTAAGAAGGTTGAATCCAATTAAAAAGCAGGTATTTAATGACTTGTCTTTCTCTCATACTAAGAAAAAATAGAATTTGAGATGTTGTTTAGAAACTCAAGAAATCAACAAAATGAAGTGAAATAAAGATAAAAATAGAACTATTAGCACAGTCCAGGAGAAAAATCACATACAAAGTTAGTAAAACTGAAATATTTTGTATGACATATGTGATGAAAAAAGACTGAGGAAGGATGTGGAAAATTGCTCTTAGAATCTGCATCACCTGTATGGTGACTTAGGGCAAGAGTCATTTTAGTGGGATTTGACAGAGGTGTAAAATGTAAGATGCAGATGGTAATTATTCTGCTCTACTTGGCGCTGGTGAGGTTTCAGTTGGAATGCTGCATCTTTGGTCACTGAATTATAAGAAAAAATGTAGGCAAAATTGGAATCCAGAATATGGAGACAGATATATTTAGAAGTTTATCTTTGAAATATTTGAAAATTATCCACAAATCAAACACAAAACCCAAAAATGCCTGCCTTAATTTGGTTTTGAAAGGAGTGATAAAAAACAGACAACAGCCTTCAGATATTTTAAAGGAAGTATGTCCTTGTCCACAGAGAGTATACAGGCAATAGTATGCCTAAATGACAAGGTATTCTTCCTATATATGTCCAAAAAAAATTTCACATGGGTCAAAAATGTTTAGGTCCGTTGATAAGATGTTTAATAGGACAAAAAAAAGAAGTTGTGATTCTGCATGTCTAGCATTACATCTGTATATCAGTTCTAATGAGAGGTTTGAAATTCAAAGTGAGTGAAGGTTCAAAAGAATCAATGTCTATCTCCAACGATGTTCCTCCAGGTTATATCAATATTTCACTTCCATTGCTAGTAAGGCTGAAACAGTGAACTAACGACTGTAAAGTGATATTGGCATCAAAGTTACTCTGGTCTTATCTGCTGACCTGTGGCAAGAGCATTTTGCTTTCTTTAAATCATAATAAAACAAGAATCCTACATAAATACCACTGCTTTTCAGCAACACATTGTCTTTGAACTTCTTTCTTAGCTTCTAAATTGTAACCAAAATTCCAGTGGTTTTCATAACCTGTCATTCTGTGATTCATTCCACTAATGAAAGTGGCAGTGAAATATTTGCTTCAGCTTTTTGCATGACTGTGGAGTGCCAATATTTTTCAGCCACAATGTTTGAAAGGTTTTAGATGTGTCAAAGCAGTTTCAAAGCTATTTTTTCTCTCAACATGGAGTTGAAGCTAATGCATAAAGCTAATTTTTTTCAGCTGTATTATAAACCACTGCAGTTTTTTCTTGTTCTACTAGATCAAGTTTATTAAGTCATAAAAAAACACCAGAGATGTAAGTAAACTGTTAAACAGGGTTTCACCTTATATGTTTTAATAAAACATTCATACGATAGTTTTAATAAAAGTTCAGGAAAGTGACTTGCATTTCTGAACACTTCAGTAAAATTTACAAGTATTTTTGATAGCTAACTCTTATTAGAATGCAAAGCAAACCACCACGTTCACAATCCAGATCATCACAGAAAGTTGAAAATACATGTGACATCATCGGTCAAGCTTTGACAAGGCAAATTTCTTTTCATGGCCGCATTCAAAACACTTTTTATATGAAGCTTGTTGTTTTCTGGTTGCCTGTGGGTGGATTTGTTTGTGAATACAACAAAGCTCTTAGGAAATATCAGTGACCACTTTTTAATACAGAAAGTCACCTGTTCACTGACTTCTCCTCGTCCATATAATTTTTCTGTACAAAATTTATCGGCATTGTTTATAGATATATGTATATCTGTAGGACAAGGGTGACAAAACAAACAACTTCCAATGGTTCATGCTAATTCTTATTTAAAATAATGTAGAAAACTTTTGGCAGTTAAACTTCCCTACTTTCATCTAGCTGCAAAGTAAAGTAGACATTATTTTAACAGTAACTAAAGTCAATATGTTTTTGGCCAGGTCTTTAATATATTTTATATTTGCATTATTTGCAAGAGCTATTAATTTAGGTTGCTTGAACACAGTTCTTCATCTACCAGAGTAATTTCCTCTTTTCTCCTGCAAGGTAGTTTCTGGTCTCCTGTTCTTTTGTGGGTTTTTTTCCTAATATTCATAATTCGGTGGCTCATACAAAGAGATAATTTGAGTACATCTGTATTCACAGGAGCAGCTGAATGGAAAATTTTATTTCCTGTTTTCATTTTTTTCTGGTTAATTTATGCTTGAAGGAATTTTCCCTATTGACTTTGAAATGAAGGTGCCTTCTTTCAAGGTGGTGTCAAAGATTAAATGGTTTCATTTTTCCATTAACAAATGCTTTGTAACACAGCTTTGAAATTATTGTTCATCTGTTGACACAGTCTAAGTAAAGCCCATTTAAAAATAATTTGGTCTATATGAGCTAGTTTCCTTTTAGGGTTCTCATACCATTCATTCTATTGCTTTTAATGATAATAGAATTTAAAGCATTATTTCAATTTTTTTGTTTTTTTTCTTTTTCTGAATAGTGTTTACAGATAAGATTTCATTGCTAAAAGATAGTAAAAGTGAATTTTTTCCTTCACTGTTCCTTTCTTTAGGCACTGGCTCACTGCTAGTCATAAGCGGCACGAGCACAGTTTTTAGTAGCCAAGCTACTTGATATGACTTAAATTTGACAGCTTTGTTATCATAAGAGGAAATTTATAATTATATATTGGAATACAAGGAATTGTGTCCATTTTAATTATGTCATTGGTGCTAGACAAATAAAAACTAAATAGCTGAAGCTGTAGAAAACCATGGTTATGGACTCTTTAGTTCTAAGCAATTCCTTAACTGTACCTCTTACCTGGAGCAAAATAGTGGTCTAGGCTCAAAGCTGTGTCAAGAATGTGACAAAAGTAGGAACTCTTCTCATCAATACTGGAATTGTGTTGCTCCACTGACTTCCCCCTCATTTATCCCAGCAGTTGTACTTTTCTTAAACCAAAAATTAACAACTTTTCAGACTTCTCTTCTGAACCACAGTGGCACATAAAGGGTCATTTCAAAAATTGTGGGAGATCCACAAATCTTAGATGTGATTGAACAGCAGAAATAAAGAACTCCTTGTACAGTTTTGGATACTTAAATTTTTATTGATCTTCTACAGATTCTCAAGAAATAGCCCAAAGATTTTCTAGATTAGTTAACAGCAACTTGAAAACTACAGGGCTGTATGAACCCTTAAAGTACCCTCTATGTCTACTGTTTTATAGTTCTAATGTTCCCCTTAGTTAGTTTTACTGGAAAATGTTATAGCAAAAAAAAACATGACTGCCTGCAAATCAAAACTGGTTTTGCATTATATGATGGGTTTAGTATAGTAATGTCTAAGAATAAGCTGTAGATTACTCCACATGACTTAAAATAATATGCCATGAAATCTGGGCTTAGACATAAAACCTACATAGTATGGGCTACTGGAAATCTGTGTCAAAATAATAAACATATATTGAAGAGTATCAAAGAATCACTGATTGACACCTACAGATATTTTATTTAACTGATAAATAGAGATCTTAGAGATCAAGGATACCTGTAATGTGAGAATTGTGTTAACGGAATTGGAAATTGAAATTTACAGATGTTTGAAAACACAACTGGAGACAAACAGAAGTGTTGTTATAATGTGGAGTGCCAGAAGCTGCCACTCACATGATTTATAGTCAGTATAAGGCACAATATCAGTATGACCATATGAAGTTACTCAGCTGCCTTATGCAATGGCTACAAAAAAGTACATAATAAAGATAAACAGAGGGTGCTGAGTGGCTGTATTGTGTGCCACTCATTTTTCTTGGGCTTTATTTTTCTCTCTCTTTTATTATTATGACCATTTGTTAAACTTTTGTTTCTACTGTTAAACTGTCCTTATCTCAAACCATAAGTTTCACTTTTTTTTTTTTTTTCCTGATTCTCCATCCTGGCCCACCAGGGTGGATAATAAGCAAGCAAGGCAGCTGCATGGTACTTAGCTGCCTTTTGGGGTTAAGCTACAACAGTGCTTCAGCTTCCAAGAAGCAGGAAAAACGTCACCAGGTAATGGCAATCTCACATTTTTTGCCATATATTCTTATAGCCATCCATAAAAATAATATAATATACTTTGCATTATGCAAGTGGCTGTTACTCCCCAATATAGCAGAAATCCATTAAATATTTCTATGGTTAATATACTTTACACAAATCATAGCTACATAGTCAATTATATAGTTTCAAGTTTTGTCCATGGAAGAAAGTCTTCTGTGGGATTAACACTTTCTTCTGCACTTCTAATACATAGATCAGCAAAATACTGTTAAAAAATTCAGTAATTACTATTTGTAGAAAATAAGCTCTGATTTCTTAAGACTTCTCAGTACAAAAAAATCTGAACAATTTTATGATTAATTTATTTTCTGTATGAAGCTCTCATTGCAAGTACCAACTTATGTGAAATCCCAGGCACCATGTCTATGCATACATATATATGTTTACATATACATACGTATATATAAACATAGCTGACAAAACTATGTCTGTATATATATATTATTCATGTGTACCTCATATATCCATTTTTACATCTAAATTTGTAATTTTTTTTTTTAATTTGTCAGTTTAATAAGTAACAATAAGGGAATTAAATTATTTTTATCTGAAATCTAATTTGTTTCTCTATGCCGTACAATGTACAGACATGGATTCCACTATTCCCCTCTTGCACTCAGAGTATTTTCCATTCACTACAAAATAGCCACCCTTATGATTTTTAATATAAATCAAGGTGAAGCATAAATTGGAATCTATCAGGTTCTAAGATAGTTATACTTCCATGGTGGTAGCTTAGAGAACTCTTAGTTGCTTTAGTAGTTTAAGAAACATCATTTATCTAAAAATAAATAGAGAGTAGAGAGTAATAGGTATGTCCTATCTCTAAGAAAGAGTCACAGTGAAGAAAGTGTCTTAAATTTCATAGGTTAGGACATTTGAGTAGTAATGGAGAAGAGGGAATGTCAGGAAGATGGAATTTTGCCACTGGTTAGCCAAAACACAATGGAATTCTTATTTTCTTGGGACTGGTCCCTTATCATTTCAGGTCTGTGCTCTGCTATTCTTCATACTGTGCTCTGCTTCTCAAGGCCTCTGGTATCATACAAGGCATATGTATGATATGGGCTGCATCAATATTTTACAGTCATAAACACCCAATTTTATATAGAATAACCACTTTATCTTTACAAAACTATGGCTGGACCATAAAAAGAGAGATAAAAGTAAAATAAATTAGCTGTGGACCTTGTAAATTAGATAAATTGCTTTAACAGAGAAATCAAGTAAAACAAAGCTACAAGCAGGTGAGGCTCTGAAATATCAGTAAAATGTTTATAGTCCATTTCTAGGAATGAAAATATGGCCCTGGATTCTGCAACACAGAATTTTGTTCTACTCTGCTTGTTTATTTCTATTTATACCCATTTGCCAAGTCTGTTTTATATGATCCTTTTCCTCATGAATCATACATTGAGTAGGGGTAGCAATTTGCAGAAAGAATGTCATAGTGTACAAATATTTGTTTTTATCAACAAAGCTTATGGGTGTAACAATGTCAATCCAACATTCATTATGTTTGGTAGCACACTTTTAAAGCTATGTGCCATATGTTCCCTTCCATTAAAAGACAGGGAAATTCCACTAATCCAATGCAAATCAGAGTAGGGTATAATCAATGCAGCCTGCAAAAGGAAGCAAGTGACACCAGGTGAGAAGAGATTGCCATGAATATGTTGTATCCGTACCAGGATTCATCCCATGGTGATAGCTCCTAGTGGATTGTCTAAAGAACAAAGTGTGAATAGCTGGAGAAGGAAAAAGGCATAAAATAACACTTAGGAGGCCAAAGTCTGTTATGCTAGTTTTACTGCCAGTATTGGAAATAGAGGGAAGGGTAGAAATTCAGAGATTTTTCAAAGGTTAAGCAAAGAATACAGGAAATTCTTTTGTTTATTTCCTCTGAACTCATTTTTTGAATACATTTCCTGCTATGGGTCCTTCAGCTGTAGATCTACTACAGTGGGATGCCACTATGATTCACCACAGCAGTTCTTAGTCTGGACTCAAATTATACAAAACTTCAGTTTGAATTTGAAGTACAGAAATTTACATGTGCTTTCACTGAAATTTTCTTGAAATCAATAAAATATATTTGACCAACAATTTACCACTTTATTAGAAATTTGAAGTGCTAACTTCATAAGCTAGATACTTAGAGGGTGTTCCTAATATAAAATTCTAGTATATGTACTTTAGTTTCATTTATTTCTTATGTTGTTTTTGTGGCCATTGAGAATATCATTCCTCTCTATCATGTTTTCCATTTTCATTTTGCAGCCATATCTTGTCTCATTTTTGTCTTATCTAGACTCAATAAATGAAATTCTTTCTTTCACTCCTATAAATCCAAGGTTCTGTCCATACTGTCTACACTACTGTAGGCTATTGTTTTTTGTTACTGCATTTGTAATATCTTACATTAAATAGCATTCTATAAAAAGTATCATTTACACCTTAAACAATAAAATATCTTCCTGCTATCTTATATAAGATTTCTTTTCTCCAAGATATTTCATATTGTGAAGAATATGTGTAGTTTCACAGGACAACCTGCTCAGTTAATACAGTTTAAATATAATTTACAGATCTCTATGTGCTGAAAGATAAGATGATGGGGCTGAACAGAGATTTAACTGGAACTCAGGTTAAAAAAAGGAAAGTTAGTTTATGACTTATGAAAGAGGCAGGATGACTCAGGAGAACTCAGGAGGGCTTACAAGGATGTTGTGAGGTTGTGCAGGCAAAAACTTACAAGGATAAAGCCCAAGTTGAATTTAATCTGGCTACTTCTATAAAAGAAAATAAAAAATGTTACTCTAATTAGATTCAAAACAAAATGGGGGCTCAGGACAATCTATGGAAACATTGTGACAGATGAGGAAAAGGCTGAGGTACTCAGTGCCTTCTTTGCCTCAGTCTTTAATACTAAGACTAGCTGTCATCAAGGTACCCAGCACTATGGGCTGGAAGACAGGGAGCAGGATGGAGCTCACATTATCTAGGAGGGAGTGGTGGGTGACCAGCTACACCACTTAGACATACACAAGTCCATAGGGCCAGATGGGATGCAGCAAGGGTACTAAGGAGCGTGTGCACATGCTCAGAGTCACTTTCAATGGCCAGAAGGAGAATGAAGGGAGCTACAGGCCTATCAGCATCATGCTCAGTGCTGGGGAAGGTCATGGAGCAGAACCCCTTGAATGCCATCACATAACACACGCAGATAAACCAGGGCATCAGGCCCAGACAGAATGGGTTTATGAAAGGCAGGTTCTCTTCGATCAACCTGGTCTTCTTCTATGACAAAGTGACCCACTTAGCAGACAAGGGAAAGGCTGTGGATATTGTCTACCTGGACTTTGGTAATGTCTTTGATGCTGTTTTCCATAGCACTCTCCTGGAGAAATTGGCTGTTTGGGCTTGGATGGGTGCACTGGATAAAAATCTATCTGGATTTCCAGGTCCAGCGAATGGTGATGAATGGGGTTAAATCCAGTTGGTGGCCAGTTGCCAGTGATGCTCCCCATGGATCAGTATTGGGCCCAGTCAGGTTTAATATCTTTATCAATTATATGGATGAGGGGATTGAATATACTCTCAGATGGTAGATGATGCCAGATTGTATGGAATTGCTGAACTGCTGGAGGATCAGAAGTTTCTGCAGGGGGATCTGGACAGGCTGGATCAGTGGGCTGAGGCCAAATGTGTGAGCTTCAATCCAGCACAGTTCCCATCCTGCACTTTGGTCACAAAAACCACAGGCATGTCTACAGGCAGAGTGATTGGAAAGCTGATCAGTGGAAAAGGACCTGGGGGTGCTGGCTGTCAGATGGCTGAACCTGAGCAGAGGCCATGATGATCCATGGCAGAGAGACTCTGACAGCATCAAAATATGTTCTTGATGCTCCTCTGTTTTTCACCCTCTCTCTTGACACTACTAAACATTTTCCTGGTTCTATTTGGTTTCTTTTTGAATTTTCTTAGCTGATTCCTTCATTATTTATAAAGTCCCCTCTTAGCATATCCTTATGTCGTAATAGTTTATAACTTCTTTTATAGCGTATTCACTTTTGGCAAACACCAGAATACTTTGGCTGTAGTATACAAGTGTAATCTGTAGATTTTCATTCCTGTTGTATCATCTATTGTTTTCCATGCCACTTTACCATGGGGGGAGCATGAACAGTATGAGCTGCTGTTCCATGGGTGGCTCATGGTTATTTTCAGGCCTGTTTTTCTCCAGCTCATACTCTTTATTATATTTGTCTTGAAATATTACTCTTTTTAGTACTGTTATTATTTTTTGTTTTCATTTTAAACTAGACTTTTAGTTCATCAAGGTCATTGTGCATTTTGATCCTTTCTTGTTTCTTGCCTCGGTGTATAAGTGACACAGATATCTTAGTGTCATCCACACATTTTATACAGAATACCCTCAAAATACCCTCTCTGAAATGCCCAATTCACTTCATCAGGAAATGTTGAAAAAGAAACATTTTTTCAACTGAAAGTATATCATTCACCTATCAGCTTTATTTCTAGCTCTTATTTCCATAGTTTCAGGCAATTAACAGATAATTTTCTAACCAGTTTCTATATTTGCATCCGTGCAGTTTTTCACAGAACTCCTCTATTTAATACGTTAATTTGCTTCAATGCTATTTTTGCAAACAATATATAAAAGAATTTTTGCTGAAATAACTGACTGATTATAAAGTGCATTTTCTGTTTGGCCTCTAACTGTACCAGTGCATGAATTAGAACAGCCTTTTTCACTAGCAGAAGATCTCATTACTTCTCTAATATTTTTCCATTAATCAGCGTGTGCAATTGATGCTGATATGAAAGTAGAGATTGAGTCTCATTAAAGCCCTTACTAAGAAATGTTGGAAGAGTTTAATTATTTTCATTTCGTTTTCTTTAATAATAAAATCTCTCTAGATCATATTTCTCTTAAAAATTTCAAATGCTGAGAAATGAAGCTACTGTTATTTTTAGCCCTAATTAGTAGTCGGAGGATATTTTAGTATGTTCCTGTTTCAGAAACATATTTTTTTAATATAAAATGGAATTAATTTTTCTTGTTTGCTTACATGTATGTAGAAAACTACAAAATATTTAAGTAAATGTAAAAGGGTTACTGATTCTATAAAATTAACATCAGTATTGTGTTATCATTCAAATTACCATTTGTTATTCTGATGTTCAAATTCTATCATAAGAATGGAGCAGAACAATAAATTGAAGCTTTTACTAATCATTTGTTATCTATGTTATGAACTAGATATAAATCTTCATCATGTTTTTTTAAAATAAGGCTTTAAACATACATAAATTTAAAAAATACATAAAATTATTTTAATGTATTTTGCTTGTAGCTGAATGCACTACAAGAAAAAATAGATGAAGGCATAGCCAATCACCTAAGACTATAAAAATGATAGTCCAAAATTGGGACAGCAATTTTCTGAATCAAAATAAATACTGATTTATAGGCACACCTTCTTATCTCTTACTGATATTTGTTTCAGTGAATATGGATATAATTACTATGAATATAATAATATAAATAATAGAGTACATAAGGCTAGTTTTACAAAAAATGCTGTGTGTAATTTAAGTTTATCTATCTTTGCAATCACATTGTGTTATCATCTTTTTTTATATATTTTATAATTGTTTCTTTATATAGCTTTCATTCTTGAATATCAGGTAAAGTATTGAGAAGAATAACGCAAAAGAAGAAATGTAAACCAAGTGTGAATTAGAAGTCATGTAAGAACAAGAGGTGAATAAGTTATTATATCCCATGAATTAGTCTACATGAGTAGCAAAAATTTGCAATGAAATTTCCCATTCAAAGCATTTATTACCTGAGATTTTGAGAAACCAGATGATGTAAAAAAACCTTATCCTTTTTAGTTTAATTTAATTTCTCATTTATTCTGAAATTTTAAGTCTTAATTGTTAACTATTTCATCTCCAAGAAATTTCAACCTGTAAAATGATTGTGCTTTGAGTTGTGATTTGCACCTAACCTATAGAAAACATTATATTCAATGCAAGTTTAGTCAGTTGAACTAAACTTGCATAAGGGCAGAAGGAGTCAGAAATACTGCCACTGAATGAATCTGAGAGAGACACCCACGGAGATACTTCACTTGTGTAAGAGTTTACACCCACACTCAGTATGTGAACCGGGGGAGTTGCTGCTGAGGTGGGCCAGTATTAGCTCAGAGATGGGTTCAGCATTGGTCAGCAAGTGGTGAGCAACTGTATGGGGCATCACCTGTTTTTCTTGAGTTTTGTCCTTCTCTCTCTCCTTCTTCTTATCTTTTAATTTGTTCCAATTATTAAACTCTGCTTAACTCAACCCACAAGTTATAATTTTTATTCTCCTCCCAATCCCACGGGGGTGCTAGGTGAGTGAGCAAGAAGCTGCATGCTGTTTAATTGCCAGCTGAGTTTAAACCACAACAGGAATGTACTGTCTAAAGTACCCAAATATTTAAATCAGTAAACCCATAATTGCTTCTGATATTTCCTATCGATTTGGATAAGGATATATCACCTTTTGCCATTATACATATTTTACTTTTGGACAGTTAAAAAAAAAGGTAACTTCTACTTGCTTTTGTCTTCAACTCACCATGCCCCCCAAATTGCTCATTTTCTTCTTCTGATATTTCTTGCATGAGAAAAATTAGATTCTTGGAAAGTAATTGTTTTAAAGAATAACACACATTGTTTCAAGAAGTGACATGAGGAGGTCTGCAAAAGGCATAAGTTTGGGAATGTTGTTTAGGTCATGCTACAATAAAATAAGACTACCTTGCTTTGTAACTAAAACATTTTTAAAAATAGAACTTCAAAAGATAAATGGTGCTTCCAATTTAATATTGGAACTGCGTTAGGAACATCAGATTGATGTAAAGATTGTTGTTTTGTAAGTGCCTTGTATTGTAAATGAGAGCTAAAAAATTCTATTTTACTTTCAAAAATGAAGAGCTTTTCCTAAACTTGGTGAGCTGAGACTTGAGTGTGTCAGTGGCTTTGGTGAGAATATGACTGGAAATACTGTTTGAAAAGGAAGAGGAAATCAGTCATTACTGACAGTGAAAGTGCTGAAATTTATCAGAATTTTGACTTTGAAGACTTTTATTAAGTACATTATTTTCACTAGTTCCAGATTATGTCATCTTCATCAAACTTATAGTTATTGTAAATAGATAATTTTGAACTTTCAGAGAGAGAATGAAAAGCTCTTCAAACTTACTTCCTTTCCCTTAATTAGGTTTTGCATAAACTTAAAAGGTAGCATATGCAGCAGAAAGCAAGATACTGAAGAAATATCAGGGAACAGCAATTTTCTTTTGTTTCAATGAGAAATGTCATGAATATTTCTTGTATTTTTTTTCATTTTGAAATACATACTAAATCATTAATTATATGATCTTGTTTTTTTATGGCAAATTACCCAATGGTGTAACAGACTGCAAATTGCACTATGTATTTGCAACACATACCAAGTCTTACTAAACTGAAAATTAGATTGAGAATAATAAACTGAGATGTAGATCATTGCAAAGAGATAAACTGTGAGAACTCAATCTCTGATTTCCCATTTGCACTATAAAATGTTTAAAAATTGGCTGAATGTATCTATCTGAAAAAAAAATTCTAACATCTGTGAGAAAGTTGGGGGAAAGAATAAAATTAATTATTAACTAGATTTTGAAAATTTGCGCTAATTTTGGTATTGAGCAGGTTTTGGCTTAACCTCCCAACCATGTTGGATATTACTGTAAATAGCCTTCAAATTATAACAAGTGATTGACAGTCAAACATTTTCAGTAGTTTGCTTTGGGTTTTTTTGTTTAATTTCAGGTAGAAACAGAGAAATCAGCATCTGAATATATTAGCTAATTTTTTGTTAACAGTTTTAAGAATACCCATATTGCACTGATAATCCTCATATGAATAAATATAATTAAAACAACAAGAAATTTTTGAAATAGGTTTCATATTAGACATTTTGGACCATATTAATTGTTAATTAATTTTATGTCTCATCATAGTACTTTGGTAGGACTTGCGTGACCTGTGGTTGATTTTAAGTAATTCCTTGTGCTATGGACACTGTTCTGTCAGGTAAGTATATTTTTTTTTTCTATAACTTTGGCAACACTTAATAAATGTTAGGCATCTGGAGAGGAAGTAGAAAAAAATTTGCACAGAAATGACCAGGAATAATTGAGTAAATTAGGCATACCATTGCAGAATAATTTTTCAGAAAGAGCACCCTGAGAAAAATTCTTTTGTCAAGGTATTTATTTTCCTGCTTCCACTCATACACCTGAAAATTCAGTTCCGTGGCATCCTGATAAACCTTGAAACACTGTTAAATAATTTTTGTTCTTCATCTCTCTTCACTCATTCCTTTTCAACTGCTCTGAAGTGTATGATGTGTCTTGCAGTGCCCTTGTTACAATATATGGTAGATGCCAAAATTTACATATCTGCTCATAGGTACTCAATGAGGTATTTTTCTCCTATTGATCTGTGTGTCTATCACATTGCATATGTGATTGTATATTTCCCTTTATGCACACAAATGAATAAATATTTATTTATTAAGACTGATAATTCAGAGGTTTCATATTGGATGTGTAGATTTAGGGTTAAATTATTGTAATCTGCATATACTCATGGGAGAAGCGAATTTAGAGGTCTTTAGATTCACCTTTAGTCTCTCTTCCATTTCCTTACTATTGTGCTTGTACTTTCTGAGGAATGGAAGTGAGAGTGTGTCTATCATTCCTCAACAGCCATACTGCCACTCTATTTTAGCAGTCCTTCAGTCCATCCGGTTCTGGTTTTGCCCTGCAGAAAAGAGAAAATATGTTCTCTTCCAAATCACTTTTGCATTGCATTAGGTCTTAAAGACATTTTTCTTAGCACAGGTGTACCCACAAATGTTTTAATCTTACAAACTTTCCCTTTTAGACAATTAAAACTGGATAGATTGGCAGTTTGCCTGAAAGAACTCCCACACTGAGTACATAGAATAACCAAAAGAAATCTTCAAGCAAATTAGAAAGAAGTCCATGACTGATATCCAGTGTCAGCAAATGGTAGTAGAAAGGAAAATCCTTCCATTGAAATTCGAATAACTTAGTGCTGTCTGTGTTAAAAGCAATTATTTGAACTTCATTCTCTAGTAGATAACTGGCACAGATGGTTTTTTAACAATAAAAAAACTTTACCGAGCAAAAAGTCCACTTTAAGGCAGATAGTGCAGCAAATATAATTGCAGTTAACCCAATGGCTGCCCTGGTGTCCATATGCTTTCTATCCAAAATTTATATGATGACACTATTAGTCACCATTAGCATACAACAATTCATTGTACAGTATCACAATCAAAGGAGACAACTGAAAATAAAAAAAAATGTCTTATCGAAGTACTGTGATGAAGAATGGATGAAGAAGGTTCTGTCTTTTAGAGATCTTTGCCACTACAATGAATTTGTAAAGGGATATCTAAGATATTTTATTTTCTTAACCTTTCAGCACATCTTTAGATTTAATGGCAATAAGTAAAATAATTTACCCTGCAAATAAATAAAATTAAAATTATAAATTTTCTGTCAGGCAATAGGAAGATGACTAGCATCTTCAGATGTTTTGATTATACTATCCTCTAATTCTGAACTTTATTAGAAGTCTATTGTACAAAACAATCCCTCATAGACACATAAGACCAGAAAGAAGTACAGAACTGAACTGAAAAATATTTAATAAATATAAAATATTTAATATTTAATAAAAATGTAGAATGACAAAAAAATACTTATCATTCATTAAGATACATTTTTTCCTATATTTCCAACAGCTTGCCATTCCTTTTCTCCCTATATTTTTTTATTCTTAGTGTTTGTGAGTACAAAATAACTAATCTTAAAGACATTTAAATGTCTAGTAATTCAAATATCAACTTAAATAAGAGGTAATTTTAAAGCATCTCTTGGGAGAAAATTTTAGTTACTATTAACACTCATTCAGAAAAAAAAAAAAAAAAAAAAAAAAAGTCAGACATATCATATATTTTCCATGTTGAAAAACTACATGAAAGCAGTGTCTAGTACATTAAGTATCAATTATAGCTCAGAGTATAAGAGACAACAGAAGACAGTAAGAAGTGTGATGGATTTTACAGAAAAAAAGATTTTTAAAGATATGGTATTCTGATTTCAGCTGCAGCAGAGTTAATTTTGTTCACAGTGGCTGGTATGTGGCCGTGTTTTGGATTTGTGCTGAACACAGGGCTGATACTATGGAGATGTTTTGGTTATTGCTGAGCAGGGCTTACACAGAGCCAAGGCATTTTCTGCTTTTTGTACTGCTGTGCAGGCAAGGAAGCTGGAGGTGCCTGGGAGGCTGGGAGGGGACAAAGCCAGGACAGGTGACCCAAATTGACCCGAGGGATATTCCAGACCATGGGACATCATGCTCAGCGTATAAAGGGGAGGAAAGAAGGAGGAAGGAGAGGACATTTGTTCTTTGCCTTCCCAAGTCACCATTGCCTGTGACAGAGCCCTGATCTTCTGAGGATGGTTGAGCACCTGACTGCCCATGGGAAGTACTAAATCAATTCGTTGTTTTGCTTTGTGTGTGTGCGGCTTCTACTTTCCCTATTGAGCTGTCTTTATCTCAACCCACAAGTTCTTTATCTTTTACCCTTTTGATTTTCCCCCTAATCTCACTGGTGAGGGAGTAAGCAAGCAGTTGTGTGAGGCTTGGCTGTTGACTGGGGTCAAACCATGACATATAGGAACTGAAAAGATATATTTTATGAATTTCTGTGGTGATTCATGAATAGAGGAAGTAGAAGGGTAGATGATACAAGTTCAAATACGATTGCGTGGTAAGACAGGAGCTAGCAATTTTCCAGTAAATGTTTCTACTGCAGGAATGTAGCATGGATAAAATTGCAAGCAAATAAAAAGAGACATGAATCGCTCTTCACAGTAGAGAAGCTAGAGATATTGTATCAACAAATTGACATGGATCTTCCATGGTGGGTAACAGCACTGTGAGCAAAGCATTAAAATGTGCTGTACATTTAGGAATGTTACACATTAGGACCAGATTTTATTGTCATTAGACAAAAATATAGAACTGAATTTGGGACAGAGATATTTAGCAGTCTGATAGACCTGATAGAAAGGGTATGGTCATTTCTATTCTTAAGGTTTCCTGGATTAGATACACAGCAAAATGTGAATAGAGATGGCTACTCTCAAACAGAATGCACATAAATCTATATCAGCATCACAAAAAATTACAAAGTGAGTTGATGGTACAACTGTAGTTGTTTTCTACCAGTTTTATGTCTCTCTCAGAGAAAAAACTGCCAAGACAGAAAACCCATCATGTGTGAGTAGCCACAGAGGAACAGCATTGTGAGGGAGAGGAAAATCAAGTATTTCTGTTCCATAATTGACAGCAGAAAACAGGATGTTTGGGGGGCCTCCATGTTCCTCATAAGTGAGTAACTGTGGGTAACTGGTCTGTGGCACACTACAAAAACATAATTAGAGAAAATAGCAGGGATGGTGGTATATATAAAAGCAGTTAAAGAGATAATGAGAATAAGAATGAACTGGAGGGATTTTTTTTTAATTAAGTAATTGATATAGTTGGAAAAAATGGATGAATTTCTGATATATATAATTAAAATATAAGTACTCCCACAACATTTTTTTATAGGGAGTATCATAGAATCATACAATGCTTTGGGTTGGAAGGGACCTTAAGGATCATATAGTTCCAACCTCCCTGACACTTTTCACTAGATCAAGCTGCTCAGGTATGTGGAAGTTTAGTTCATCACTTGGTTTTGATATAAGAATAGATGATACAGAACATCTAAAACTTGTTTGCAATGTACCATAACATTTTCTTTATGCACATTTGAACACAGAGGTATAATAGAGCCATTTGAAATAGTCTTGTGACACACATGTATAAATTCGAATCACAGCAGCTCTCCTAGTCAATATACCTTATGACAAAAACATTGCTCATGATGCATTGCTCTGCATTTAAGAATGTATTAGAGTAAAAAGGAGTGAGAAATATACACCTGAGTCCTGAATAGCTCATCTTTGATTAAAAATGTTTGCTAGGACTGTCTTCTATAAATATAAGTTAGGGGAGCTTGTGGTAGAAATTAATTTATTAAATCCTAGACTGGGAAACCTTAGTACAATAGGAAATATTTCTTCTGTTAATAAAAAACCCCTCCAAACAACCTCAAAAATATTTAACCAGGTCTGTCTTAAATTTCTTTGGAAGTGAAATAAAGTTTCAGCTCTACTCAGAAAATTTGGCAAAAGTGGTTGCAGTTATAAACACAGTTACTTCAAACAGACAAAGGAATTGAGTGCACTCTCATCAAGTTTGCAGAAAACTCCAAGCTGACACACCTGCAGGAGGAGATGCCATCCAGAGGAATCTGGAAAAGCTCAAGAATTGGGCCCATGGGAATCTCATGCAGTTCAACAAGACCAAGTACAAGATGCTGCACCTGAGTCAGGACAACTCCTGGTATCAATGTAGGCTGAGGGATGAACAGATAAAGAGCAGCCCTGTCGAGAAGGACTTGGGGTCACAGAGAGGCTGGACATGAGCCAGCCATGTGCTCTCACTACCCAGAAAGCCAAATACACCCTGGGCTGCATCAGAAGCAGCATGGACAGCAGGGAATTCTGAGGGAATTCTGCCTCTCTGCTCCACCCTCCTGAGACCTCACTGGAGTAACTGCATCCAGCTCTGGGCTCCTTAGCACAGGAGGGACATGGACATACTGGAGTAAGTCCAGAGGAGTGCCACAAAGCTGATCAGAGGGACAGAGCCCCCCTCCTACAAAGACAGGCTGAGAAAGTTGGCGTTGTTCAGCCTGGCAAAGGCTCTGGTGAGACCTTATAGTGGCCCTTCAGTGACTAAAGGGGGCCTACAAGAAAGCTGGGGAGGTTTTATGACTAAGGCATGTAGTAGTAGGGTATGGAGTAATGGCTTTAAACCGAGAGTAAGTTTAGATTTAGATGTTTTCTGCAAGGGTGGTGAGGCACTGGGGCAAGCTGCCCAGAGAAGTTGTGGATTCTCTGTCCCTGAAAGTTGTATTCTGCCACTGTAACTCACATTGAGTGGAAAAATTTTTCTCTTGTTTTGTTAACCATAAAAACTATAACAACCATGAAATGAAAACTTGTATTTGAGGGACAGGTACAATGACTAATTCATAATCTGTTTTAATGGCATATAAACTGTGGATTCATGACCCATGAATTTTACCAGTTATATATCTGAATGAAAAATAAAAAAATATTTTTATTTAGATAATATTAATTTATTTAGATAATAATAATTCTTTTTTGTGTTTAAGATGCCCAGCGGAAAATTTATCCTTTTTATAAAATGCAGAGAGAAAAGAAAATATAATGATCTTGTTTGATATTATTATGGATGAATCTGTATAACTACAGGTTTAAATCTGTCAGTCCTGCACTAATGAGACAAAAGACTGTTTGCAATGAGATGCTGTTAAAAGCAAAATGAATGCTGCAATGGTCTTTTAGCTCTAATTGTATTGTGCTGACATTTGGTGTAATTATATACAGTTGAGTATAATTTTCATGCCACTCTAAGAAATTCTGGAGTAAATTGAGGTAGCTATCTGTTTTCAGATGAGTTTGATCACTTTATTTTACCCCAGTCTCAGAATTTAGTTAGAGAGGTCTGAAACCCCCAATTTATCATAATCTGCTTCGTTTGTTCAGTCCCCATGCGGCAATTCCAATTAGAATTTTATCAAAGTCGTCCTTACAGAAATAATGATAATCCTTTAGCATCTATCTGGATTAGGTCTCTGTTTTATTCTACTAATGAATACTCTAGAGGGGTCCAGGCAATTTTACAGAACAAATTAACCTTAGAGCATAGCCATTTAAAGTGTTCATTATACTGGACACCTGCAAAGTGCATTGGGCTTAAATGCAATTTAATAGACCCTTCTAGGCCTGTTTTAAAGTATCCTGAAGAGAGTATGAATAAGATGATATTTAAATTATGATGGTTAGAATGGGTTTTTTTTTTTCTAGCATTTTCAATAAATATCAGATGTTCTATGTGTGAAATATCACTTTTTGGAATACATCAAATATCATCATGTAATTGCAGCTTTTGAAATCTAAAATGAAAAGTTTCAAAACACTGAAATCTGAAATGAATGTCTCTTCAATTCCACCTTTGTGTATAACATGCTCCAAAATGAATGTCCTACATGTGATACATTTTGTTTCGGATTCAAACACTCTTATTATTGCAAAAATACATGAACTGTAATTCTTAAATAGGCTATAGTGGAAAGGGATTGGGGAAGAGAGGGCAAAAGAGCAGAGGAAAATGGAAAAGCTAATTGGTATTCTCTGTTTTCAACCATTCGTATCCCCAAGCCTACCCCTTTTATTTTTTTTTAATTTAAAGTCAGAGTCTCTTCGTTATCTCATTACATTACAATTATAAAATACTCCAGTGCCAAGGACCCGGAATGATTCATCTGCATTGTTCATGAATCTGAACACTGCCACTTGAACTAAATGCAAGCTCAATCTGAACACATCACACACTGCTTGCATGACTATTGTTATCATACTAATTCAATAGGCAAATAATTTGGTCTTTACTAATGGTTATGAGAGTTAAATAAATAGACTTAATATTTTAATACATTAAGCCAGTTTCTAAAAACATGAATATCTTTTCCATACATGGCCAAATTTTTGTAATTCCATAATATAAATCTTGCTGGCAACACTACATTACATGAAAACTTGCTACATCCTTGGATAGAATGAGACAGAAAATGCAAACAAAACCCATAAGCATTCAGCCTTGCATATTTGCTTATTTTATTTTGGAGTACAAAATCTTAAGCAAAAGCAGAAGTATATATTTAGTGTGTGGAAGCATATGTGTAAATCAAGCCAATAAATGTTTTCCTCGTTGAAATACCAAATAAGCTACTGTGGTAGGAGACAGTGACAAAATTGAAAGCACAGATTGGGCTAGGTTTTCCAAATTCAGAAGGCACTGGTGGAAAAACAGCAGACTACCAGGACCAAGAATTTCTGAAAAAAACTTATACAATTATCCTAAAATCTCTGCTGACAATTTTGCTTAGGCCTGAGAAAACCTACTGCAATCTCAAAAAAGTCTTTTTCACTCTTAACAAATCCTAAAACTTTGGTTTATATAAACAATATAAATTTTCCCCACGTTATCTTTTGCCTTTTTTAATAACCTACATATATTAATAAATATAGTTTTTAATCTAAAAATTGATATCTGACAATCTGTTTCTAGCATTTCCAGGGGTTTTTTTCAATGCCTTCTAAAAGATTATTTGCATCTTCTGCAGCTGATGAAGCAATGAAATGGTTCCTATAACTTTCATTTACCCGCTCACAGTTGTACAACAGCCACCATTCCACAAAGTACTGAAATCTGTCACTAAGAAAATCTGAGTTGTAGTCAAGATTATAGTTATTTGTAAGTATTTTGGTTTTTTGACTAATGTGATATACTTGTAAAGTCCTAATATAGACACAGCTGAGTTAGCTCAGGTACCGTGACGTGTAAATTAGTCAAAAATGAAGAGGAGACAGCTGTGACAGTGTAGACATGATATAGGGGGGAGTTAGAGTGGGTTTAGAGAAAAAAAGAGCCACATTACTCAGTGACATAACCTGAAATTTATTTACTAATCAGCATGGGTTTAACAGATGACTAGCAATGCCTTTTATAAAGCTTCTAGCATAAGATTTCTATGTTATGGGACTCACAACCTGACAAAGATCGTGTCTCCCCAGTTTAGAAAGTCAGCACAGACCACAGAAACAGCTCTTACTGATCAATATGTTTGAGTCCTGGATAGCATTCTGGCCCATGCCTGTTGTCCATGCCCATGCACAGAGCCCTTTTTCCCCCACTCATGAAGGTTAATGTCTTAACAGCATATTCCTTTAAAATCTGATAGTTAGACTAAGTCACAGATCATATTGCTAGTTTTATAACTCAAGGCAAATTTCTTTGGCTTTCCCTATATTTAAGACCAATTAGTGGTTGTTTTCTATCACTTTCTGGTTTCCTATTCCAGATGTGCTAAAAAGATGTTAAGTCCTTGTTTCAATACTATCTCAGCTCATATCAAAGTACTTTAGAGTTAGAAATCAGTAGAGGATATGAGAGTATCTTGGCGTCATTTTATAACATCAAAGTTCTGGAAGTTTTTAGTTCATAACAATCCATAACAAAGACATAATCAAAAGTGAAAAGCAACCAAACCCACCTTTATACCACAGTTGGTCTATAAATTTTCTGCAATATAAGTAGTCTCATGCACGTATAGAGAGGAAAGTGTAAAGTTAACACAGCTGTGTTTCTTTCTATTTCTAGGAAAATTGCTAATACTTTGTCCTGCTTGAGCATGCAGGCTGCTAAGTCAGGGCCTCATTATCACACCACAGCAATAGAGAGCAAGCTAGAAAATTTTAGCTAAGATTAGACATAATATTTGAATTTGTCCAGGCTAGATTTGTATTCTTGTTGACTGTTTTTTCATTTTTATTCAATTAAAATGATCGTCATTTCCATGTAATTTTGACCAAACCATCTTTTCTATTTTTTTCAGTCAGAAACTATTTAAAAAACCCTAAAAACTCCAAACCTACGCTGATTTCCCAACTGCATATAATACCTTATTTATTAAATTCCATGAAAATGTTATATAAATGACTGATAGTTTTCTAAAAGTATTAAATATCCATGTTCTAGTTTTCTGAGGAGTAAACAATTGGAGGGAAGTCAGTTACCATACCTTCCTTGGTTCTGTTCTTCGTACACTCCAGAAATACATTTAGCTACTCAAGAAACTAGTATAATAGCTACAACAGCAGTACAAAATTAGACATATCTCAGTTTTCTCAAACATTTTGTTTTCTTTCTTTTTACACCAAGTGTTGCTTCTTTTATTTTCTGCAAGTTTCATCAGGGCATGGATTGTTATCCTTATTAATTTTTCCTGAGGGTGAATGTATTCCACCACCCACATGATAGTTTCTTAGTGATACTTTTATGGAAGTAATTGTTGGCTTTAGCCATGATTAGAACTCATCCCATTCCCACTATTTCTCTAGCTGGCAAAAAGGTTCTATTTTTTTTCTTCTGATTTCAAACAACTTACTCATTGTCTCTGGACTGTGCCTTGACCATAAATCTTTGTTCCCCAGTGTAACACAGAGAAAAAGAAAACAAAAAAAAGAGATTTTGGAAGGACTTATAATGATATGCTGTGGCCTGTTTTCAGCGAGTGTAGCTGGGGGATACTGAGTGTAGAATTCAATTGTGTAAATGTAGACTACATGAAATGCTCTAGGGTATCTGAAATGAGGTCGGTGGGTATGACACAAGACCTACAGGATAACCATACCTTAGTAAGGTGAAGGACTAATGGATCTGAAACCTCTGAAGTCACACTAGTTACCTGTGTTCAGTGAGCTCACTGCCACACTCAGATGATTTGAAAAGCCATTGCTTGACAACTGTCCTGAGCGGAGTCAAAATGAGTTGTAAATAACCATGAATGCTAACTTCTTAGTATTTAGACCAGAGTTATATTTAGTTTTTATTTTTCTTTAATTAAGGAGATATAAAGTATAAAAATCACAGAAAATGTACCTTTGTTATGAGTATGCTGGAACAGTATTTCTTTCAAGTTTCTTCACTTACATCTTCAGTTTCCTTAGACATTCTGGCAGGTATGCCACTAAGATGCTCTGTCACTGCATTTCATCAGAGACTTATTAAATAATCCCGTCTGCCTGAAGCAATAACTATTACAGGAATAAAGTGATTATCTATTGTTACCTGATTTGCACTTACTCTAAATCTAATGAATTTAAACACATTTCACTTGGCGTAAAATATCACTATAACATTAAGAAGCAGTCATTTAAATACATTCATACAATATTTACCATTCAAACTAATATGTTTTGTGATATAAAAACTGGTCACTTAATGCAGAATGGAAAAGCAGATTAAATGAAAATGAGAAAAAAAAATTAAAACTATTTTAAAATTACTTGAAAGTAGAGAGAGTAGTTAACAAATAAGAACATACTTGCTGCCGGTCTAAAAGCTATTTCACATTGTGCATATATAAGGGTGGGAAGCCTAAAGCACAGACAAAATCACCATTAAAATCATATAGGAAAAATAGGTGAAAATTTAGATTGGCACTTGAAGCCTACAATACTGAGAAGTCAAGGTTCTCAGAAATTTCACAAGAAAATATTCATTTCAGTCATCTAACTTGCATGACAGTTGATTTTATTCAGTCATTGGATTGCAAGTTCATTCCAGAGGCCAGTTTGAAAATCCAAGATCTTTTTTTAATTTTAATTGGCCTGTAGTAGAGAAAAATAAGTAATTTTCCTAGAATAAAGAGTGCTTGGTTCTGCTCATATAATTTCTTGGTTTACACATGAGATCTCAGCTCCACCCACATCCTCCTACTTGCTCTGCACACACATTTTTTGATCCAGCAAGCATCACTATGTGTTTATCCAACGATGCCTTTTAGGAGGAACAGTGAAAGTACATGTCCACAGTGAAAGTACATCCCTACCCTTTGGAGTGGAAAAGTGCATTTACACTGCAGCAGTGCACATGATACAGCAGTACATTGCAGTAGCAATTCATGTTTGGCAGTGTCCATGTGACAGACACAAGGGATGCATATCAGACTTCTGTAGGACAAGAGATGGGGCAGAAAACTGGTAATTCTTTTGCACTACTTTCACTCTTGTTCTTGCTGAATTAATAATTTTAAGTTCTGAAAACAATGTTGAGTATAATGAATTGACATTTAATACTCAAAAGCTACTTAGTTAACCACTATTCTACATAATAGCAACTAAAGTTGGGATAAACTGTTGTGATCAACTCCAGTAAATTAAATATGTGCACAAAATATTTACTAAGCACAAATGCAAAAGGAATGCAAGAGGCTTTTTCCTCACATAACTGAACACTATAGATGAACTCAGGACTAAAAGATTTAGGTGTCAATAAAATGTCCAGCTCACACACCAAAATACATCAGAAAATTTACTAAACGCATCTGGCACAATACTCTGGAAAACACAGTAGAAGAAAAGACTGGAAAGTAACCACCAGTACCAAAATCATTATTTTTTATTCCAGGGGCAAGGAGCTTGCCTCTGACCTGCCCGGCTCTGGCATACTATTAGACTACTAGTAATGAAAACAAAATAAAAACAAAAAACCCCACCATGTATAATGGATTCAGAAGCTACGATAAAAAAACAAGAAAGAGGTGAATGGTATCAGTCAGCTGGCTCTGTATTTCCTGGGAAGATTTTCAGATCTTGACATCATTACAACAGAATAGGCCACCTGGATGACAAATCAACTAAATTCATAATTTGTTATCTATGTAGCCTATTCCACTGTTCATTCTGAAGACAATTCTTTGGGTGAATCATAAAGTCCAAGAGATTTGACATGTGTGCCTGTCTATTTTACTGGAAAACTTTCATCTCCATCTCAATTTGGGCTGAGACTTTCTGACTATTTGTTGTCATGTTGATTGAAAGGTTACACAGGAGTAGCCCACAGCAGGGTAAAAAAGAAAATGTTCAGAACAAATTACAGAACACTATATTGTTTTTCTGCACCCACCTATGAAACTTTACTTAGTAGTCTCTCCAATATTATTCTGGGGAATTTATAATTATATTTTAGTCAATACTCCACGCAGTGCCTGTAAACAGTCATTTACATTATCTTACTACTGATATTGGGTTTTGGTTTTAGTTAATTCTTACTTATCAGCTGATGCACTCTTGAAGTCAGAATGACATTCCTGACCAAAACAAAAACATCTTCAGACTATTTAATGCATGAGAGAACTTGGTCAATCCTAGAGAGAACAGTAGAACCTTGTATTTGAGAACAGCTTAAAATATAAGGAAAACAGTCTATCAACTATCAGTCCTATGAAATATTGTTTATTTGGTGCACATTCCATTTCCAGAAAATAAATGGCATTCAAAAGATAAAGTAGATAAATGCTTTATTTATGAGATAACATTTCGGCTTTCAGCAGCTGCTTTTCTTATATTGTCCTCTGAAGCTGGTGAAAATAGTAATGTTACAGCATAAATAAAATATCTCTTAAACCTGCAGAGGACTTGAAACAACATTTTTTCTTCTTAACAATGGGACACGTGATAATATTACTTGTAGAAAATGAACTCGCTGCAGTTGAATTTCAGACACCAATCTTCTCCACAAAAGGGAGAGAAGGGAAAAAATTTAATATGTATTTTCATTGTATGCATAGAAAAACAGACAAAGAGGAGCCAAGATGAGGCAGTTAAAATTACACATTGAAAAATATGCATTACTTTCACAATCATATTTTCCAGTAAACTCCAGATTAAACTAGTCTGGCACTGCCAGGAGCGAATGTTTAGTGACAGCATCTGTGGCTGTCTCAGTCCAGTATAACTGCTGTTTCTATTCCTTTAAAGTTTCCTGTGCATTAATATTAGGTGCTTTACAGTTTCTTTTTTCTGCTTTCCTCAAGTAATCATCTTTTTGATCACTAGACTGCACACATTGTGGCTTGACATGCCAATTGCAGTTGACATTTCCAGTCGCCCAGGGTTAGCCCAATATTAAATAAAACATTGTTCTAGACTATTATCATTTTTCTTCATCATTGTAATGGATTTTATGCTATTTTTAAAATTATGCTTCTTTCAGATAGAGATAAATCCTAATCTTACACTCCTAAGCAGAAATAGCAGGTCGAATTAGCAATCTTAGTGCCACTTAATGAAGTCCTAACATTAATCTTTCCTCTCCAATTCCATTTTCAAAACACCTAGAGTTAACATCTAAACAGAAATAGCTTTTGCAAATCCAAGTCTGATTAAAACCCTAGCTGATCATTCAGGGCACTCAGAAGACACCTGGAATGGCTGTTATTTCTCACAAGCTCATGGGTCTCATTACCAACCAACATGTACTTCTAATAAAATTCCCATGTTAAAGAGTAGATCTCCTATGAAAAGCCACTTCTCAATGATTACACATTCAGACACACCCCACTAATCCCTTAGGCATACCAGATCAAGGTCATACTTGCTTGTCTTCATGAGAATAATTAGAGTTAATTGCTTATTGCCTCAATTACAACACCAAACCACCTGAGAGCAAGTATTGGACCGTACTCCATCTGGCACCTTAGTCCCTTAACTGTGCTTACATGGAAACAGGGGAGATATTTCTACACATGTCAGTGATACCATGGTTTGAAGTCACTAAACCAAATCCCCTTAACCTTACATCAGTATGGACTGAATTTCTTCATTATTAGTGAAAATCAATTATCCCATAAAAGAAATATGTCTGACAGATTTAGATGGGCCAAGACTCAAGGCAGACTATTACACTGTTGTCTAGATTTCAACAGCTAAGCATGTATTGCTTTTTGTGTTCAGAGTAACTGAAAATCTATTGGAAAAATAAACCCTAGAGCCTCTAAGCCCATAACATCATTCCTGCAGCAAAAACAGAACTCAAATTTTGATTTTTCATGCCTCTTTTTACAGAAGACAAAAGAAGATAGTATGTGACTTAGGACTACTGAGCCTTTAGAATACACTTTATTCCATCATGGAAAAATTTATGGGTTTGTTCAAACATATTTACATGTACAGATATTCTTGTACCCATGTGCTAACAAAGTTCAGCCACTAGCAATACAGAATTTGGTATTTTGCAAATACAAGATTAACTAGTATCACCAAATAATCAAAAGGGAATTGTTGACCCTTGTTTTTAGTAATTAATCCCTACAAGGCTGAAATTTTCTGCAAAATCTCCATTTTATCAGTTTACATTATCATTTTCTCAAACATCAGTATCTCAGAAACACTTCAGGTGCTTTGCAGCACCCCCTTCAAAGTAGGCTCTCATAGGCTATGTTTGTGAATTAGCTGTAGAAAGATGCCATGTACATTGTTTAGTAGAGAACATAAAATTGTTTAAGAATTGTTTAGTTCAGGCTAACCAATTTTATCATTACCAATTTTTATAATGTATATGGAAGAAAAGAGATCTGACTGCAAACCACTTTTTCTGCAAGAGAGATATTCTCACTTTCTTCTCATAAAATCTTACAAAAATTGTTTTCCTGTAAAATTCCCACAGAAATGCATCTTCACTTAACATTTCTCTGCTATATAGCTCAGCTGGAAATGGTCATTATTTAGACCTGCAAGTATTATTTTAGAAATCACCTAATGTGCTAGCCATCTCTACAGATTTTTCACCTAATCTCATGTGCTCAACAAGCTATGTTTTTCCTACTAGTTCTAATAAATTTTGCTATATTCTACACAAAACCAAACACAAAAATTATTATTTTAATATCAGTTTTCTACAGTCCTACTTCGTGTTCTGGGATTCTGCTTTTAACATGATTTTTTTCTAAACTAGTAATAATGGTAGCTCAGACTAATTTTTTCTTTTTCCTAATGAAAAATTAGTTGCTTAAAGTTCAATTCTTTTCATAAACACAAATGAAGAATATTTTTTTTTTCTCCTGATTTTAAATTTTTATTTGTCTAATAGTAGTTGCGCTTGGAAGTATAAAACTTCTCAATAGATATTATTAATTAAAACTAATTAGTTTTATTACCTGACAGTAATGTTTTCAATTTCTAGTGTAAAAATGAGTTTGCATTCATTCTGGTTGCCATGACAACAATATGGATTGGATATCCTCTATCAGAACATTCTCGGAGCTTTTCATCATTTTGCAGTTCAAGTTTATTTGATAGAAAGGGTCAATATTTTAAATTCTTTAGTTCTTTAATTTGGTTTTGAAGAGACTGTTTTTATATCCTCTTGGGAAGATGTAGTTTGATGGGAAAAGAAGTGAAAGATGGAGACAATTTATGACACACAAAGCCTAAACAGAAATTTTGTGTTCTTAAACAATTGAGTTCTAGTAATCTTGATAATTATTGCTGTATCTTTTAAATTGTAGCAAAAGAGGCACATTCACTGTCATATTCATTTTAATAAGATTTGTTAGAGAAGTTAAACCTTAAACATGGTAATGATCTTAATTGAAGCAACCAGAACAGAACATTACATAGGCATCAAGAGAAGTGCTCATAAAAATTTAACCAAAAAAGAAAAAATAATGACAGACAAAACTGTCATGAGTCTCTTGAACTTAGAGATTTAATGTGATACATAATTTAAGAGGATTTAATAAATTAATTCAGAAAATAGAAAAGTTTTCACTTTCAATTGTGCTTAGGCTGTACTCAAAAGGCCAGATTTAGATGCATTGACTGTACTGAAATTAAGAAATTTTAGATTCAAGAATTAGATCCATAAAGTGTTGACACAGTAGTGTTAGAAATTTTGCAGAATATGGTGCATGCTGAAGGGTAAATATTAAATATATTACATGCAAGTTTGAACCAGCACATTAGGGATTTACAACAGATTCCATCTTGAACTGGTCAACACAAAACAAGAAATCAGAGTGGACCCAAAATCCTATACATTTCAGGGTCTATAAATTTGATTCTGAGCTGTAAGAAGATGTTATTTTCAGACTAATATTATAGTATTATTAACTAGTATTATTCTCAGGTTAGATGTGCAACCTTTTCTTTCTGTAAAATTAGAAGACACTCTCTTTTTAATTCTGTTGGTGGTTGTCTTTTTATGCATCATGTCAGAGATTAGACCAGTGATCCAAGAAGTAAAAAGACTACATTCTGAACAATCATCAAATTTAGAGAATTTTTACCCATTGTTCTCAGATCCTTGAAGAGGATTTAGCCTACCCATGGTGTCTTCCCACTGCTGATGAACTCTGCCATCCTGGGATGCACTTCCAGACTTAAGGGATCAGGGAGAGGAAAGTATGGGGATGAAAGACTAGAGATCTGAGGCTTGGCAGAATGGATCCTCTGGCTCCAGCTCTGTCAAGGGGTACTACAAGAAAGAAGCAGAGGGACTTCTTACAAGGGCATGTAGTGATAGGACAAGGGGTAATGGCTTAAAACTGAAAGAGGGTAGATTTAGATGAGACATTAGGATGAAATTTTCCACTGAGGGTGGTGAGACACTGAAACATTGCTCAGAAAAGTTTCGGATGTCCCATTCCTAGAAGTATTCAAAGTCAGGCTGGATAGTATTTTGAGCAATCTGATCTAGTGGACAGTGTTCCTGCCTCTGGCATGGAGGTTGGAACTAGGTGACCATTAAGGTTCATTCTCTGCTTCTATAATTTCATGCATTTCCTTTAATAACTGCTTAATGTCAAGAGCATTATCTGAAACATCTGGTCCCCTAGATAGTTTCCGCAAGAAACTATCATAACATGGTTTTTACTGTTACTTAGGGGCCAAATAAAAAAAATCTGAATTAATTTTTAGCAAGAACAATAACAAATATAAGTACAGAATACAAATACTATAAAAAGGGAAGGGAAGTTTCAGG
>VYXF01007591.1:1020423-1031277 GCA_013397295.1 Polioptila caerulea | reverse complement strand
ATCTTTTCAGAGGGGTGGATTTACTAACACCCCAGGAAACAGGGTTTTATCACCTCTATGAACAGACGAATTCACAGTTAACTTGACAAGGAACCACAATAGATGTCACCTATTGAAAGGTTCACTTTCATTATAATTTGTAGTTTTTATACACTTTCAATAACATATTTGTGTTTCTCTGTGTTCTGGGAAACACCTACCAACTCTTTTCTGATTTTGTGCACAAAATTTCCCAGATACTTATCTCTAGCTTTCAGAAATGAGCTGATTTTTGTCACCTTATTAAAAAAAATTCTTGTGCTCAGTGTCTGCATAGATATCACTGAGCTCATAACAATCTCTGAGCTACCTAGAAAGACACATTAATTCCATAGAAAGAAAACATTCTTATCTCCATGAAAAAAAAAATTTAGAGCCACATACAACTTTCTTTGAAAGTTTTCAAGGAATCAGTTTTATATGTCAGATATTTTTCCTTGTCTCTCTCCATATTTTGATAATTGAGTAAGTCTGAAAGGTTTCCACAACCAATCACACTCAAGTCTCCCAGAGTCTCCCAACTACTCAGAACTACCCATGGTGAAAAAATACCAAAACCTTTAACGTAAAACATAGGCTTAGGCAGGAGTAATAAATATGGTATATCAAATTAGTTCATATAATAAAATCTCCCCTTTATGTTATGCTACCGTTTAGTATAAAGCCAGCTTTACTTTGCAATTGAATCACCACACCCCTCAGTACTCGATTTGTACCGAGGCCACACCAGTGATCACTCAGGTGAAAGGGGAATTGTATCATTCCGGGAAGCCAAGATTCACATGTAAGGATCTCCTCGAGGAAGATTTGTATCTCCCCAGGTGTGGACTTAAAATTCATCAGGAAACTCACATGCAAAGGGTTTCCCTGGAGGAGATTCATGTCTGTTCAAGTGCGACCAACCCAAAGAGGAGACACAAATCCTGGAATTCCAGACAGGAGACCAAGACTGCACAGATATTCAAACCACACACCAGACTCAGCACTGTCTACCCATTCTTCTGATAGCAGACAGTGATGAACACCATATGAATATTTGAAGGGAGAGAAAAGGACAAAGGAACTCCAGCCCCAGGCTGAAAAAGCGGTATAAAGTTTAGACCCATGGACCAGATCAGCGTGAACTTCACCGGACTGCTGAGACAGGGGCAGAGGTCCTGGTTCACCCAACGTTCCAACATTGTCCAATCCAATTGTGGCTGGCAATAAATTGTATTTCGAGTTGCAAAATAAATCCTGTTCAATTTTTTTACCAATTTGCTTCTATTAAATTTATTAATTTGGCCTGATTCGATCTCTGTCTCTAACAGCAGGGTAATTGCTTTTTGTTTTTCAATGCAAAGAGNAGAGGAGACACAAATCCTGGAATTCCAGACAGGAGACCAAGACTGCACAGATATTCAAACCACACACCAGACTCAGCACTGTCTACCCATTCTTCTGATAGCAGACAGTGATGAACACCATATGAATATTCGAAGGGAGAGAAAAGGACAAAGGAACTCCAGCCCCAGGCTGACAAAGCAGTATAAAGTTTAGACCCATGGACCAGACCAGCGTGAACTTCACCGGACTGCTGAGACAGGGGCAGAGGTCCTGGTTCACCCAACGTTCCAACATTGTCCAATCCAATTGTGGCTGGCAATAAATTGTATTTCGAGTTGCAAAATAAATCCTGTTCAATTTTTTTACCAATTTGCTTCTATTAAATTTATTAATTTGGCCTGATTCGATCTCTGTCTCTAACAGCAGGGTAATTGCTTTTTGTTTTTCAATGCAAAGAGTATAGGGAACATATCTGATAGTGCTCTGATGTGTATAAAATGTGCAACATCAGAGAAAGGACAAATGAAATAATAAACCAAGACAACATAAGGAGGTGAAATTAGCTGCATTTAATAGAGCACCAAATCAAGAGTTGATGGCATTTGTCTCTCACTGCTGTGGTGCCGTGTGTGCTGTGCCTCACATCCACCTCTGCTCTGAGAAGGGCTGGAGCAGCTCTGGCTCAGTTCCAGAGTCTGTCTCTTTGGAAGGCAACACCTTGGTGTGTGCTGCAGTTTTAAGGGTTGTTTGCAATGAATGAGCAAAGAGGTGGAGCTGGCATTCTGTGTTGGCTGATGGGGGCTCAGAGAGGTCCAGCAGAGCCCTGACAGTGTGTGACACAGTGGTCATTCATTGCAAGTAAAAATTGTATTCTTATTTCTGGATGATCCAACAGCAGGCAGCCAACAGGACTCAACAACATTGACGTCCACCAGTCAAAATGGCTCAACACCACTGTCCCCCACCAGCCAGCAGGACCAAACAATATTGTCTTACATCCCTGAAGAGGCATTAGGTAGGCAATCCATCCTCTGTCATCCCAAAGGGAGTTGCCAGGAGCCTGTTGCATTGACTGTTAAGGGGACAGAAAGGGAACCCTGTCAAGAGTTTGTTCAGAAGGAAAACAAACAACCCCTCTGCCATGTCAGGAATACAAACCTTACCCTGGACACTCCCAGGATGAGCTCTGGAGCCCATGGAGGGTTGGAATTTGCATCTTCTTTGGAACCAGTGCTGGCTCAGCTCTGCCTTCCTGTTCCACAGGGAAGAACTGATACCTCTGTGCTGCCAGAGCAGAGCAGAGCAGAGCAGTGTGAGGCAGGGAGGGACAGGAGGAACAATCCCTCTGGTGCCCCAGCCCTGCAGGCAGCAGCATGGCCAATGTGCCTGTGCTGCTTTCCCAAGGCCCCTCCACTGGCAGCCTTTGACCTCAGTGCAATTCCATGCTGCTCTTTGGGAGCTGCTGGATCCCCAACCAGAGTGTCTCCTGCAGGCCCTGTGTCCCTGAGTGCCATTCCCCTGTCCAGCTCCCCCTCTCTGCTCCTCCTGCTGCCCTGCCTGGCAAGGCACACAAGTGTTGGTGCTTTCAGCAGCACCTCTGCTGCCCAGTTGTGCATCAGGCAGAGCAGACCTGCCCGTGTGCCCGGTGTCCCCACACCCCTCTTACCATGGTGTCCCCAGAGGGGTGTCCCTCCCTTTGGGGTCACTGGTGGCCCCTCTGTCAGAGCCTGGCAGCACCCTGGGCCCAGCCCCCAGCACCTGCTGCTGCTCTGCAGCGTCACAGCACTGGGGGAAGAGGTCACCCTGCAGCCTCCAACACCCCTCCCGTGCAAATCCACCCACACAGAGCTCAGAGACACCCCAGGCTTTGAACTCACTGCAGCCAGGGCTGGCATGCTTGTTAATTTGGAGCACAGCCATGTAACACAGAGTGCACTGTGCTTTCTCACACCTCAGGCAGGGTTTTACATCACCTGCAACAGGCACACCATCACAGTTCCCTGTTCTCCCAACACACACTTCTGGAGATGGAAATCACACCTAAATTCCAGTACAGAAGGCATAAGAGAGCAAATGAATGGAAAAGAAAAGGATAGAAGGAAAACAAAAATAGAGATCTGGAAAGTAAACATAATTACCATACTTAAATGTGCTCTACTAATGCTTTTAAATTATGTCCTGGCTTCTCTATTAACATTTCAATTTACTTCTATTACTTCTCTTTCCAGGTGCAGTCATCCAGTATGGGACAGCTTTCAGTCTAGACTCTCACTTCTCTGCCCAAGCATGGAAAGAAATTTGATTCGTATTGCAGTGTTTATTGCAGGACAGATCTGGAGGCATCACCCCAACATTCTGACATCAAATTCGTGCAGTCACCTCCACCACTTTGTTCCTTCTGCATTAGTTCACCTCTGGAAAGCAGCAGCTTCTCTCAGAAGAGAAATCCTCATGTTTGCAACCCCCAGGTAACTAAGAGGAAGGCACACTTAATTGCTTGAATCTGCATTATGTATCCCCAGATTTTATAAATGTACTGTTTATGATGATGTTTAATCAGCAGACATTAAACAGACAATTCCTAAAATGTAGGTCTAGTCTGACATGATGATATTAATAGATTGTTCTGCCACTGTTGGCAACCAGCATAGAAGTATCTTCTTTAACACCTACATTTCAACAGTGAGAAATAGTTAATACTGGTTTTCATAAACTCACTTTGGTATAGTCTTCATTTTGCTGTTCTTTACATAAACCTGCAAATCATTACTCTGATTTTGGCTGGGAAAAGCTACAGAGCCATAAATTCTGGAGCCATAATGGTTTTTTAACAAAGAATTTCCATGATAATTTCCATCTTTTGCTTTGTTTAAGCTGAATCTCAGAGTTCTTCAGAAAACCATCAGCTCCTTGCTTTGAGACTAAGGAATAGGTTGCTCTAGTCTCCTTCTTCCAGTGGAAGTGGCAACATTCCAGACGAGCTCTGGTGCTCTGGACAATCTGAAATGTTTATGCTCACAGCTTCAGAGAATCAGGGAAAAGTCTCACAGCAAATACTCACAGCAGTCCACCACCCAAAACCTCTTAGGCACACTTTGAGTCAACGTGTCAGATCTAGCAGCAACAAAATCTAAGAGGTCTGTGAATTACTAAATTATTTGCAACTTAGTCCTTTGTGGCATTTTCTCTGCCAGTGGGAGTCCATAGAGACATGAGGCAGACTGGCCTGGACACGGATTCTTGGAAAGTAAGTCATCCTGATGGATGCTGGCATTCAACCTCTGGGTGGGCAGGTGGCGAGCTGGCATATGAAATCTAAAGCCTTTTTCTCTAATTAAGGATAGACACATCTCTGAAAATGGCATTTTTGAATTATCTAGACCTCAGAAGTACTGTTGAACTGGTTTAACCCCAGCTGGCAAGGGAGCACTGAATCAGAAGAGTAACAGAGAACCTGTGGGTTGAGGTATATAGTTTAACACACAAAGCAAAAGTTGTGCACACAAGCAAAGCAAACCAAGGAGTGGTTTCACACTTCCCACAGGCAGGCAGGTGTTCAGCTACAACCAGGACAGCACGGCTCCATCACTGGCTCAGGAAGACAAACACCACCACTCTGAATGTCTTCTCTTTCTCCTTCTTCCCCCACCTCAATATGCTGGGCAAATATGCTGGAGTTGAAATAATCAAGAAGAAAATGCTTTTTCTCCTCTACTGGATGTACATCACTCTCTCCCTACAGGTTGGTTACCTAAATGACTCACCAACAGTGTCAGAATCATGGATTATTTTAAAACATTGTGATGCCATTTTACAAAACAGTGCACTCTTCTTAGGTGATCACAAAAAATCCTCTTTTCCTTTTAATTTGGGACGTGTAAGCCTTTGCATTTCCCACGCTTTATAACACCTTCCTCAGTAAGTGAATGAAGACTTGAACACTTTCCTTGTGTTCCCTTGTAACTGTTTTCTGTTAGTCTGTTGCCACCTGCTGGGAGAACCAGCAGCATCTCATTTCAGGATTTCTGAACCTCCCAAATCCAGTAATTAAGTTCCTGTATAACACTGCTGCATTGATAAAATACTGGTTTTCAGGCATTATCCCTGAAAGACAGAACTGTGCTATGTATTATTTACTTTTTATTTGTAGAGTTTTCTCCCCTAACACAGTAAGGTCAGAACTGTAGTTAGTTCTACTATAAAGATACATTTATCTAATAATGATGAATACCAGGTACTTTACTCTTGGTAGTATTGGTCTTGGCCATCCCAACATGCAGACTTACACCCTACCAACATCATCAGGGAATTAGATCTCATCAGATTCACACTGAAGACATTCTCTACTTAGTTCAAATATGCTGAAACTGTGAAACAATGTGAAACAATTCTGGAAAACTTTGATATACTTTGCAGTGTATCAATACAATAAACACATTTTTTTTTCATACACTCAATCACAGCACAAACAAGCAACTCTAGAAAGAGGTAAATCAGTAGTCACTTTATTATAAAAATTAGATACTGCAGTTTTAATATAAATTGCAAAAAACCCCTGATTGCTTATTTCTACCTTCTTGCTCTCTCATGATGAACTTAAAACAATATAAATTCTAAATCAGTAGTACTCAATAAAGTCAAGGTTAACAACCTACACTTAAAATGAAGTTGAATGCTAAAATTCCTGGTAAATGACACTTAACAGCATTCTGAAAACTGTGTATGGCCTGCTGAAACCACTGGTCCAACCCAACCTCCAAAACAGCATCTCTGCCATTCAACTAAAAATGATGCCAGAAGACTACAGCAAAAGTGTTCACTACCCTACAGTCACTTTGATAAGAATTTGGCCTGACTCCAGAGTGAAGTTTGCCATTTCATTAACTGGCTTACAAAGGACTTAACCTGAGGCCTTGCAAAGCAGGTGGGCAGAAAATTTATCCTGGTAATTTCTTGGAAGAGCTCAACTGCAGACAGAGCTTCTGTGTTTCATTCCATCTGATTTCACATCAAGTGTTGGGTTCAGTGCTGTAACTACACTCACAGTTGGATTGCAGGAACCATTTAGCAATATCAAAGGCTGTTCTTCCCTGTAATAAATTACTTTTTTATATGGAAAAGCTGTGTGCTGCTTAACCTGGTGTAGAGTCCTGGCAGAGACAAAAACTTTGGGGAGGCAGAGGGGAATGGTTTGGGTTTTAAAAACCCTTGAGACAACATGGCAAGGTCAAGACTGCACTCATGAATAACCTTAACCTGCCTGAGTTTGTCTGACAATAATGCTGGAGTGCAGCTCTTTTTTGTGCTAATTTAAGATGAAACAGACAACTATTTTTAGCAGTGAAGATGAGACTCTTCAAAGTGCCCCAGAAGGGAGCAGCTCACACACAGTCTGAGGGTACCAACACGCGCATCTGTGTGAAGAAAAGAGGAACAGCCACCACCCTGGAGTATGGCTATTGCATACTAGAGACAAGGGCACTACTGCTGTAAGACACCACTCTGGGGTCTACACTGGCTACTTCTCACAGGTTTGGTGTGGTCCCACCAAAAAGGCTGCCCTGACAACTTCTGTAGTTTGGGCTGACATCAGTGAATTTACATGCTTTTGGCACAGGTGCTGGGAAGACAGAGGCAAATTTGTCCCTGGCCTCTCACCTTTAACTTGCCCCCTCCAGCACACAACAGTTTAAAAGCTGTATTTTGTTAGGTCAGTGCTCCCTCCTTGGAATTTACCTTTTGTCAGTTGATGATAGATGATTAATGGATGGAGGAAAAATTAATGTTTTACCCCAAACCTCCAATTTCTGCCCGAAGAGGTCAGAAATTGAGTGGGTCTGGTGACAGACCTGCAGATGTACAATTTTCCTGCCATAGATTTGGGGAAGGTCTTGTGATGTCAGAGAAGTATCTCTTTCTATAAAAAATAAACTTCTGTTCTGAATGACAGAGCATTGCTGAATGACTCCCATCTAACCCAGGACTTTGGATACTGGGGACTTGGAGCAATTCTACAGAGAGACCTTTTTGACATCTACATAAACAAAGCAAGAGGTAGGGAAAGAGTAAAACAAAGCAACAACTTCAGTTGTTCAACTAGACAATAGCTTACTTTAAAAAATAAATCTATTTCCTTACCACCACCACCAAGTGCTTCTAAGAATGACTATGCATCAGGCAAGCACTAACTGCTGTAATTTGCATTTAAGAAGAGTAGATACAGCACAACAGTCTTTGTGGCCCACCACCCCATCTTTCTGGCTAAAATACAACCAAAATCTTGTGTGCCTGTCCAAAGAGGCATCAGTGACAAGAGAAACCATGGCTTTTAAAATGCAATAGGCTTTACTTTCTCCTGTGTTTTATTTCCACGTGCTTGTCCTAAATCCCATGCTGCAGGAACTGGGCTTTTCAGATGTCTTCAGGCAAAACAGAATATTCCCCTCATCACTGGTCCCCTGTTGCCTTCTACAGTCATGCTTCCAGGAACACTATTGCACTTCTTCAGAGAAATGTTCAGCATTTGCAAGGATGAGAACTTCTTCCATAGTTCATAACTGGCTACACAACCCTCACTCAAGAGACATAGCCATAGCAAAATGTTTGGAAAGGATGATTCTTATTCAGCTGTAGATATGGAAGGAGTGGCTTTATCCTAGTGTTGGACAGGACCAGGCAAAATGTCAGGAATACTTGCTGTGGTTTCCAAATTCATACACCACCATTTCTGACCATGGAAGAAATTCCAGGAGTCCACAGGTGGCCATCTCAGGTTTCAAGAGTCCCTGAAGAGCCTGGTAACATCCCCAAGACAAGGTGCCACTTTGAGTGGAGGAAGACACTTAGTCTCGAATCGGAGGCCTATGGATTGGAGAAAGCACAGCTGCCCAAGCCTGTCGGAAGAGCTGGACCAGTTTGTAAATGAATGGCAGAGATGTGGGAGAAGCTGCAAAGTAGAACAGAAAGGTAAAACTTACTAGGTAAAACTAACACACACTAAACATCTTAAGAAAGAACTATTCCCAACTACAGTCAAAAACTAAGTTCTCTCCCTTCCTTCAGTGAGGAAAAGGCTGAGTCTAGGACAGCTCTGCCTGCCTCTCACAGTCTGTACCTTGTCCGCTGGAAAGCTTTCAGAAAACTGGCATTTGAGGAGCTTCATCTTTCCACATGGACTACAACTGGAAACATTAGACACACTAAGTTCCTCGTCACCCACCTTTTGTGCCTCCCTGAGACATTTACACAGACCAAATTTGTTACAACCAACTCATTTCTCCTCCATAGCCACAACGGAATTTGAAAAATTAGTCCTGTACCTGGGTCTAATCTCACCACCACCAGGTACAGCAAAAAAGTAGCCAAGAGCATCTTTTTGTAAGGAAGTAAATAGAAGTGGTTTGACATGGACCTCAGTGCTCTACGTAGCAATGTCAACATGGTCAGGAGCTTTTGGGACAGCACTCCTGGAAAACAAGAACAGAAAAGCTGTTAGGGCAAAGTAAAGTTTAAAAATTAATCACACAGGTATAGACAATAAGAAACTAAGATACTGGAAGTCTGATTGCATGAGAATTGGGTTGGGTTTGGGATTTTATATAACAGAGAAACGTACAATTTTGTAATACACTTTGTTATACTTCTTTTTTAGGCATCTACTTTTCTACATTATGATCTTATACCACATTAGTGTAAACTTCTGGCCTGGGAGGAAACACCAAGTAATTTATAGTTCTGGAGAAGAAGCAGTACTTTAAATGCTAGACAGGCATTGTTCTACTGGGACTCAACTGTGAATGGATAATAAGCAAACTGTACCCAGAGCCAACAAAATGTACCCTTGAAGGATTGCCAGGCAGTCTTAGTTTTCCTTTTTTACCTTAAAAAAAAATCCCCAAAACCCCCACAGTGCTTTTGATCCTGGATGTTAATTGCCACCTCCTGATGTTGGCAGAGACTAAACAACCTTTGCAATTCTCAGCAAAGGTATCACTGAGTCTTTTATTTCCTGCTGTGATACACAAGGGGACCTCCTCACGGCCTGTTTATCACGTATACCTGCTGCCCTTCGCCAGTACGGGACCAAACTTGAAACGAAACTGTAGAAAAGGAGCACAAACAACAGAGGGAAAGCCCACCCAGAACAGTTTCTGTGGCCGGGTCTTGCTGCTCCTCGGCAGCCGAGCGCGTCTCCTCCCGCTGAGCCCAGCGACGGCGGCTCTGGCAGACGGTGCTGAGGAGCTGCAGCTGCTGCTGGCTGTCGAAGGCGGCACAGCCCCGCACCAGCTCCTCCGCGCCCTCGAAGCGCCCCAAGGGCAGCAGCACCTGCGCCAGGTACAGCTCCAGCAGCGACCCGAACTCGGGCAGGCTCTGGTTGGCGCGGGCTCGCAGCCAGCTGCTGCCCACCTCCAGCATCACCTGCGGCTCTCTCACTTTGCTGTACAACAGGATGCTGAAATGCAAGAGGGAAGTGAGAGAAAACCCTGAGTCTTTGTCGAGGCTGACATCACGGACAGCTACCACCCACAAGCAGCTCTTGTGAAGGTATGAATCAGGGTCTACCTCAAAACACAGAGGGAATTCTGCGGCAGACAACAGGTGCAGCTATTGATGTTACTCTCTCAGCATCAACCCTTCTGGACTTGATTACCATGAAGCAATCTTGCAGGCAAGCTCCAGCACAGAGAGGTCAAGAACAGGCCTGTCCCAGAGCTCATTTACACCACGCAAAGTGAAAATATCATGTAATACCAAGGCTGGCCTGCTGTTAAACCTAACACAAGCCTTTGTGTGTATACCTGACAGCATCTGACAGAAACTCACCACAGCTCCAGAACTTTTGGAGGCAGATGTTCAGGGGCATGGTAGTACTGTAGGACCCAAGACAGAACTTCTCTCCACCGGTTCATCTCGGCCAGCGCCTGAATTCCCACAACACAAAGGGAGCATTTCACTTCTGCAAAACTGGTAAGGAACAAACACCTAAATAAGTGCTTCTTAAATAACCACATTTCCGCTTGCATCCCTTCCAGTGAGCTACAGTGCAGCCCAGGTACCCCACAGCTCTCTGCTTCCCCTCCACTTGCCCCCTATAAAAAAGCCAATTCCCTCTCCGAGGATATCACTGTGACTGTATCTCGGAGAGAATGAAGGGAAGGCTCCTGGGCACACCTCACTTCCCTCAAACACGGACAGATCGCTTCATATGAAACACGTTAATACCGACAGGGCTAAAAGAAACCCCAAAGCAGGGTGGGCATGGCCTGAAGTTGGAAGCCAGCCCGGCGCTGATGCGACACCGAGCGGCTTCCCAGCGCCACCCCGTCCCCTCCGCAGGCCGGCAGCGCTCGCACCTCTCGTGGCCGGGGCCGGGGCCGGCTCTCAGGCTGTCGCAGCCCGCCTCGCACCGCTCCACGGCGGCGGCGAAGTCGCGGTGCAGCACCAGCAGGTCCGCCGCCTCCTCCAGCAGCGCGGCCGCCTGCGCCGGCC
>VYXF01007591.1:1007536-1019775 GCA_013397295.1 Polioptila caerulea | reverse complement strand
TATGGAGATATTCCAGAATCGCCTGGATGCAATGCTGTGCCGTGTGCTCTGCAATAATCCCGCTCGAGCAGGGAGGTGGGAGCAGATGACCCCTGTGTCCCTTCCAGCGTGGCCGCTGCTGTGACTCTGTGACCCTGCGGGGATTAGGGGGGAAAGCGGGGGGCGCTCCGAGGTCGGCGCCCGTCCCTGCCCGAACGCGCCTCCTTCATCTCCCTCGTGTGGCTGCCGAGGGAAAGGGGCCGAGCCGGCGCTGCCCGCCTGGGCCGTTCTCCCCGCGGCCGCCGGGGGTCAGCGCAGCCCCGGCAGTGTCCCGGCTGTCCTCAGCCCGCCCAGGAGCCGGGAGAAGGCGCTGGGCTCGCCGCTGACGGGAGAGCGCTGCCCGCGCCCCGCAGCCCCGCCCGGCCGGGCGCTGGATGCTCTCCGCTCCCGCCGCCCCTTCCTCCGGGCGCCGCTCCTCGGGCACCCCGTGCCCGCAGTTTGAAGCTCCTCACGCTGTTAATGGAGTTTGGGCGTAATAACAGCTTCTCCAGCAGCACCCGGCAGGCAGCGATTCGCATTCTCCTTCCGCTGTTATTTAAAAACAACAGGGTGTCTTGGTTACAAGGTAATTACTGCAGTCAGTGCAAACGCTCTTCAAAAATGGATGTCTACACGGAGGGACAGATTTATTTATCTTGTAACCGTTTTCAACAACTGACACATTTACCTGTCTCCCTACTATGACAGTTTAATTAAACATCAAATGGGAAAATACAAAACATGCTGAAGAGCGAAACACATCTTTTAAAGGAGATTTTCTATGCCATTTCAGTGTGACGAATATGACAAAAAATTCGATCAGAGCTCTCTTTTTCTAAGTAGCTGTTTCCAGGGGGCAGGACCACGTACCTGCCCCTCTCGGCAGCAGCAGGAGCACCCTGCAGTAGCAGCTTTTACACAGTGGTGCATCCAAGGAGTTGGCACACTGCCCTTAACTGTGGAAGAGGCTCCCGAAGGATTCGGGCTGGCTAAGGTGGAACCACTGCACGGAAACTTGTGAAAGGAAGGGCCCAGCAGCAAGCAAAGGCAGAGGCAAAGGCGTTTCAGGGTTCTGTTTCTGTTGCTCGGCTCTTGCAATTTGGAAAACAACATTCCTTTTTGGGAACTACAAGTCCCAAAGTGCACTGTGGGAAGAACGTGCCTCGTACCAGCCAGTGCCCAGCACAAATTCCCAAATATGGATAAGGAATCAAGTTTGAAAAAGACTCACACTGGCTGGATGCTTCTCACTGAGACTCAGAAAAGGAGTCAGACAGCACAAAAACAAGGTAAGTTTGCGTTATGCAAGGGTGCTGTTCAAGGATTTCTTTCATGGGGAGCCGCCAGTAATGTTCTGTCCCTTAGAAGGGCAGCCCAGCACTGCTCGGGTGATGTTTACAGTAGGTGTTGTGGTCACGGACGCAGCTTTTGGAATGGGGCAGTTGTTTCAGGTGAGGGAGCGAGCAGCAGGAGCGGCTGTGCTGCGGAGTGGGTCAGATCCGCTTCCCCTCAAATGCGCCTGATGAATCAAGAGCTGCAGAAAGACAGTGAGCTGCAACATTGGTGCAGTCATGTTAGAGGCTGGGAAGGGGCAGGGAGAGGTCGGAGTTGCTCTGAGCAGCAGCTCTGTATGAGTTGCAGTGTGTGGTTGTGTAAGAGGCCAAGGTGGACAAGCAGCCTTGTAATAACAATAACTGTAGGTTAAATTAATTTCTCTGTAAGGCATGGTAGAATGTTTTTGTACTTCACTCCTCTTCCTAGAGGGGACAGTGTGGTGCCTTGAAGGCCAAACCTCTTGCAGCTCTCTGACCTGCAAATAACACTCAGTAACAGGATTGTTTAACTTCAGGCCAGGAACAATTACCTATTTCACCGGCAATTTGTTAACAAGCAAAATGAAATCATTCTGAAACATAATCATCTTCATGGAGATGAGAGATGCTTGTGCTGCGTTGTCGGGCACACGTGCCTGGGTCCAGCAGCACCAGCTCCTGCCTGTGTCCCTCCCTCCCTGGCCGTCGGGCAGGCTCCTGGTGCAGCTCAGATGCTCTCTGTGGACACTCCGCTGCTGGCTGACGTCAGGTGCAGCTGGCCAGCTGCGCCCGTCATCCCCGCAGCCTCCTGCTGCTATGTAGGGTCATGNTCAGCCTTGGGAAGAGACGACTGAGAGGGAACCTCTTTGATGTGTATAAATACCCAAAGGGCGGTGCTAAGAAGATAAAGGCAGGCTCTGCTCTGTGGTAGCAAGCAGAGGCAGCGGGCAGAAACTGACACACAAGAAGTTCCACCTGGACAGGAGGAAGAGCTTCTTTCCTGTGCGGTGACCACGCACTGAAACAGATTGTCCAGAGAAGGTGTGGAGTGTCTCTCTATGGAGATATTCCAGAATCGCCTGGATGCAATGCTGTGCCGTGTGCTCTGCAATAATCCCGCTCGAGCAGGGAGGTGGGAGCAGATGACCCNATTTATTTATCTTGTAACCGTTTTCAACAACTGACACATTTACCTGTCTCCCTACTATGACAGTTTAATTAAACATCAAATGGGAAAATACAAAACATGCTGAAGAGCGAAACACATCTTTTAAAGGAGATTTTCTATGCCATTTCAGTGTGACGAATATGACAAAAAATTCGATCAGAGCTCTCTTTTTCTAAGTAGCTGTTTCCAGGGGGCAGGACCACGTACCTGCCCCTCTCGGCAGCAGCAGGAGCACCCTGCAGTAGCAGCTTTTACACAGTGGTGCATCCAAGGAGTTGGCACATTGCCCTTAACTGTGGAAGAGGCTCCCGAAGGATTCGGGCTGGCTAAGGTGAAACCACTGCACGGAAACATGTGAAAGGAAGGGCCCAGCAGCAAGCAAAGGCAGCGGCAAAGGCGTTTCAGGGTTCTGTTTCTGTTGCTCGGCTCTTGCAATTTGGAAAACAACATTCCTTTTTGGGAACTACAAGTCCCAAAGTGCACTGTGGGAAGAACGTGCCTCGTACCAGCCAGTGCCCAGCACAAATTCCCAAATATGGATAAGGAATCAAGTTTGAAAAAGACTCACACTGGCTGGATGCTTCTCACTGAGACTCAGAAAAGGAGTCAGACAGCACAAAAACAAGGTAAGTTTGCGTTATGCAAGGGTGCTGTTCAAGGATTTCTTTCATGGGGAGCCGCCAGTAATGTTCTGTCCCTTAGAAGGGCAGCCCAGCACTGCTCGGGTGATGTTTACAGTAGGTGTTGTGGTCACGGACGCAGCTTTTGGAACGGGGCAGTTGTTTCAGGTGAGGGAGCGAGCAGCAGGAGCGGCTGTGCTGCGGAGTGGGTCAGATCCGCTTCCCCTCAAATGCGCCTGATGAATCAAGAGCTGCAGAAAGACAGTGAGCTGCAACATTGGTGCAGTCATGTTAGAGGCTGGGAAGGGGCAGGGAGAGGTCGGAGTTGCTCTGAGCAGCAGCTCTGTATGAGTTGCAGTGTGTGGTTGTGTAAGAGGCCAAGGTGGACAAGCAGCCTTGTAATAACAATAACTGTAGGTTAAATTAATTTCTCTGTAAGGCATGGTAGAATGTTTTTGTACTTCACTCCTCTTCCTAGAGGGGACAGTGTGGTGCCTTGAAGGCCAAACCTCTTGCAGCTCTCTGACCTGCAAATAACACTCAGTAACAGGATTGTTTAACTTCAGGCCAGGAACAATTACCTATTTCACCGGCAATTTGTTAACAAGCAAAATGAAATCATTCTGGAACATTATCATCTTCATGGAGATGAGAGATGCTTGAGCTGCGTTGTCGGGCACACGTGAAGCCTCGGCGGCTGCCTGGGTCCAGCAGCACCAGCTCCTGCCTGTGTCCCTCCCTCCCTGGCCGTCGGGCAGGCTCCTGGTGCAGCTCAGATGCTCTCTGTGGACACTCCGCTGCTGGCTGACGTCAGGTGCAGCTGGCCAGCTGCGCCCGTCATCCCCGCAGCCTCCTGCTGCTATGTAGGGTCATGGAGCGGCACAGCCGCCGCGGCACAGCGCTGCGAACGCAGGAGGAGCATCCAGCCCGGCAGGGGAGCCCGAGACTGTCTGGGCTGCTGAACCGAGCTGTGACACGGATACTTGTTGCCAAATAAAAATGATGCTGTTTTTCCATCTTTCCTTGAATGGGAGCAGCTTAAATTGTCTTAAAGCTGAAAGGGTTCCTCCTATACCCGAACCAGCTACACAGCAGGGCAGTCTATCCTACTGCACAAGCCCTGGAGGAAAGCAGCGTTTGCCTGTGCTCCTGGATAACAATTTCTAGTAATCAGAAAAGCTAAAATTAAACGACTTTGGTGTCAGTGACAGGTGGTATGAGGGAGTACCACAGTGGGTTTTGTGTCCTGGGTGGGATGCCCATGCCCAGCTCGTTGCCTTTTATATGAAGTCAAGGAGTTCTTTTCCCAGAGTCGTCCTGTTTTTGTGTAGGAGAAGAAAAATGAGTTTCAGCAGGGCCCTGTTTGTGTGTGCATCATCTGTGGATTTACCAGTTCCCCTCCTCCCTCTCCTGCCAGGCAGTTCGAGGAGAGTTTAGAGTTACAGGCACCTGTGACAAGGCCTCCTGAGGTAAATCGCCTCAACTATTAATCCAGATCTGACCAGCACACGGTCACAGGGCCAGGGGGCTGGCAAGCAGTCTTTTTCTGTTGTCTCTTCTGTGTCAGTAGGCTGTTAATAGGAGATTAGCAGCATTAGGGAGACTTTGAGCCAGAAATGGTGAGGCCCTATGATTTGATTTGAAGAGAAGGAAACCCTCCTACACTCGTGTAAAAACAAAGGGAAGAGCTGGAAATTATAAACAGCATTATAAACACAACTTAGGAAAGCATAGTCTCTAGGAAAGACGTGGAGCTCTGTGGTACCTCATAGCTTATCAGCAGTACTTTAACAAAGCAATGAGGTCCATGGAGACCTCAGGTCCCAGTGTGTAGCACTCTGTTCTTACCACCACGTGCTTTTGTTTGACTCTGGCGAGACCATGACGTGCTGGAATCTGTAATTCGCTTGTAATTTCCATCAGCAGTAAATCCCTATTAAATATGAAGCTGGCTGGCTGCAGATCCCTTCAATTAGCCCACATTCAGGGCTTCCCTGGCTGCTGGCAGGCGGTCTGCAGAGCTTGGGGCTGGCTGAAGGTGAGCCCTCTCCGGCTGTGCTTTGAACAGATGGCCCATGGTGATGCTTTCTTATCTCACCGAGCATTGTGGCACAGCATCAAACCTATTTTTTTGTTGTTGTTGTTGTTTCAAAAATAGAACTGGTTAGAGGAGACTCACCTGATTTCGAGCCCACCCGCTTGTGTTCCTAAGTCAGTGTATTTAAATGCACTCATGTCTGAATTTGGCTATATCCAAACCTATGTAAACAACAGGCGAGGATGGTACAAGGCAGGAAAGACAACTACAGGAGCAGTCACAGCCACAGTCCACCTGGGGAGTATCACATAAAATAGAAGAGTAAATCTCTGTTTCAGCCTTCATCACAGATGCACAGACACTGTGTGAGGTGTAAACATGGGAAATTGTGAAACTGGAAACACAGGGTTGTGTTCACAACTAGTCAAAACTTGAGTTTTACTCAGATAGTAACAAAACCTTTCCAAAACAAAGGCAATTTTAAGTTGATTAAGTCCCTTTCTTTGCTTCATAATCAAACAAAATACTCGCCTTGGCAAGGCAGCTGTCAAAGAATAGCAGCAGTTACTTTGATTTGTCACTGTTATAATAGTCATAATTAGTGCTGGGTGGGGCATTTCATAGCTGTAAGGTGACCAATTTGGTTAGAGGCCTAAGGCATCTTCTTTTCTTCAGCTAGTTATTATCTATGAGAAAATACTGAAGCCTGTCATCACAGTGGGTCAATTACACCCTGTTTGCCTAGCACAGCATCTCTTTGCTCATCACTTTGGAGTCACAACCCCTCTAACAGTTAATACCCCTTCTCAAGGCCCAACTTGCCAAAATCATCTCTCATCCACTAGTCTCCACCTTTCCTCTTTTTTCAAAAGCGAGCCTTGTGCTCTCATGACTGGGAGAAAGGCTTGACAGCGTGAGCCCTGGAATGATTTGTACCACAAGGAAAACAAGGTGATTTGAGAAAATGGTTCTTGTTTTTAACCCAACTTCCTGACATCACAGTGTCTGTCAGTCACCTGTCCCTCATTCTGAATGCACATTTACTGTGATCTGTGTTAATTATGACTACAAGCAGGCAATGCATCTTCTGCATCTTGAATTGGGAATTTCAGAATCTACTACAGAAGTGAACAAACTCTTTTCCATCTCCGTCTGCTGGTCCTGGCTCTTGCCTGGCCAGGTCCTGTGGTGCTCACAAAAGTTGTGATGCGAGGCTGCTTTAGGGAAGCCAGCAATGCTGCAGAGTTGTGTGGAATTGAGATAGTGCCTGAGCCTCGGGAGAAATCCCCTGGGGAGGGGCTGTTTGCTGGTGTAACCTTTATGTCTCGTGTTTCACGGAGAGCACCGCTGGTTATGGTGAGCAGCACTCCCCTGCTTGCTGTTTGTGCTCCTGAACTTTATACACTAATTGACTCATTAACTGCTCATTGCTTTTCTATGAACCTGCATGGGAGCTTTTTTTTTTTTTTTTTTAACGTAGTCAATGAATGTGCAGCACTTTTCTTTTGGGAGGATTTCTCCCCTCCTCTGGAAGATCTGCGTGCAGTTTCAGGGTTTCTCAGTGGTTTGAGCGGTGTGCTTACAGGTGTGTAGGATTAATGTCTCAAGCAGGGTATTGGCCCTCGTTTCCCTGACGAGCTGATGTTCTCTTTCCCTCTGTACCTCCCTCTGCTCCTTCTCGTCTTTCTTGGCAATACCAGGTGCAGACAAAGGTAGGATTAGATGTCTAATTAGTTTACGTAGCCTTAGACCTACATGGTTACTTCTTGGCACTGGGGGAAGGGCAGCCCTGAGGAATCCAGCCCTTGTCTCTCAGAGAGGTTTTCAGCTTTGGGAGCAGCCTGAGCCCAGGCAGACTCAAAAGGCAGGCCAAAATTTTCTAGACACATTTTTGTTCCAGATGCCTGTTCAAGGAGGAAGTTGAAAACCCAGTCTGTATTACCAAATCTGAAATAATTTCTCATTTAATGTTAGATCCAAAAGGTTTATTTCCAAGAAATGACTCAGTGTAGACAGCCTGAAAGAACTTGCTTGAGACACAGCAGAAAAGCTACTAAGCTGTAATTAATGTTTTGAAATGTGGATGGGACAAGTTGTATTTATAATATCTTAGCTTATCAAAGTGAACTTTAGACTGTAGGTCTCCTGTCTCCCACTGCCACCATCCTTCAGCAGATGTAGCCAGGGAACAGAGAGGATAATGTCATTGTCTTTCCTACCTGACTGAAGGCTTATTTGAGTTGTAATTTCCGTTGTATTTATGGAGTGTTCCAATATATCCAAATGAAAAGAAATAGATGGGGGTAAGCAAAGGATCAGGAGCACACTGCAACTGTGTACAGCAGCAAAGTAAAATTACTTAAGAGCAAAGTAATGGAAATGGGATTCATGTATGAACTCTGACCAGACCTCCAAGGATGGAAAATGGGGTGGATTCTGCCAGGGATTGGGAATTTGATTTTCGCTCTCAGGGACAGACAGCAGCTGCCCTTGCATTTCTCATGGAGTGTCTGTGAGTGAGAGAGCTGCATGCTGGTGTGTCAGCCTGGCACTCAGAGTGCAACCGAGTCATGAGGATGGAGGTCACAGTAAACACAGCAAGGTTAAGTGAAATAAGGCCATGAGGAGGTCATGGTGAATTTGAAAGGGAGAGTGGATGGACAGACATGACTGATGATAGCTCTGGTGACTGGAAACAAAACCTTAAATAACTCAAATTTGTATTCAAGAACACTTGTCCATGTCAGGACTCTACATCCATCTTTCTGTGCCAAATCAAGCAGCAGTTCCCGGCAGTTCACACTTCCAATGCACTCTGAGCTGCTGGAATAATATGTGTATCCTGAGCTCCCATTGCAAGGCTGTCTCATTCCTAAAGGTGTGCTCAAAAGGAGAAATTCAATACTAGAAACATAGTTGAATAACTTCAGGAGATAAAATCACTGCATCCTAAATCCCCAAAGGAGCTGGCTCTCTAAATAGTCTTAGCAAGGAAGCATGCTCTGTAAATCACTACCAAAAGTTAGGATGAAAGCATTAAAATACTTTGTATAATAAGCACGTAGGTTCTGCCTCGATCTTCCAAGCCACCGTGGTTTATTTTCATAAGCTAGCCGTGATCAAAGCAGGTTCTCTGGTGTTGCTATTCATGTGGCAATGGAAGATTCAGACTGGTCAGAAATAGGACAATCATGGGACTAAATCCCTCGAGCTGCCCGAATCATAGGGTTAAAAGAGGACTGTGAAGTACTTAATAGGCTGCCTACACAGTGCTCAGCAAGTCAGAGGTTAACAAAGGACCTTATTATTTGAAAAGATAATTGAGGCTGAAAACAAGTCAACCGTCCCACAACTAAGCCGAGGAGATCATCAGTTTTTGTGGACAATAGCTGATGATGTTCGGGATTCGGTGAGTTAAGTGGTTAATCCTATACAGAAAGCTGCATCCATAATGCACTTTAAATAGGGGAAATCCACCCAATTTGACCCCTGGAGAATTGCTTCCTGCTGTTATGGTGATGGATATGTCTATAAATATCATGGAAGCCATCAGCAGATAAAATCTCAGAGAGCTGAAAAGCCTCTCCCTATTAAATGATACATTGATCTCCCTGAAACAGCCGGAGCCTGGGGTAATGAGCACTGAAACCAATCCCCCTGCTCTCCCAGAGTCACTGGAGCCAAAGAGAAACAAGACCCAAACACTGTTTCCATATTGATTCACAGGGGAAAAAACCAAACCCCTCGTACACCCTCTCCTCCTTCTGTCCCATCTTCTCCACAAGGCTGCTCCTTACATTCTGTGTGGGTCACTCAGGCAGCAGTTCATCAGCCTTTTGCTGCAGTTTGTTCCAAAATTGTACTTTGTTTACATCCCTCAGAGGTAGCCTTCAGTCAGGACAGTTTGGCCACAAAGCTGCCAAAGTGTGCAGGACATTCCAGCAGGTTTGTGTGCATTCTCCAGCACAGGTACCAAGGGGTGGCAGACAAAATTCAGCAGCCACTTCTCTTCATCCTCACCTTCTTCTGTCACTTTTGGATTTCAGCAAAAGAGTGCCCATTGTCCTGGTCTGGGGTGTTTTGTTTGTTTGGAGTTTGTTTGTTTGTTTTGTGGGGTTTGTTTGTTTGTGGTATTTGGGGGTTTATTAGTTTGTTTTGTTTGTTTGTTTTGTTGTTGTTTGGGGGTTTTATTAGTTTTATTTTATTTTATTTTATTTTAGCACAAAATCTTAATGTTTCAAAGCCTGTAATGTCATAATGTAAGGCCTGGCTTGTGATTTTCTCCTTCCAGAGCTGTTGGTGCTGCATACCATGGAACATGCAGACACACACAGTAGCATGTAGATTTTGCCCCCTTCATTTGAACTCTCCATACTGCCTGTGTAATGTCTCCAGATCTGTATGTGCATGCAGGTCTCAGAGCAGGCTTGCTGCCTTTCTGGTGTTTGAACTAGCTCTCCTGGAAATTAGAGATGCCAGCCATGAAGGAGTTAACCCACGTTAAGTGGTTCTGATTTGTTTTCTGTATCTTTCTTTTCTGCACTCTCCACTTGTTACCCTCCATTTTGTTCTCTCTTTTCTCCTCCAGTGCTGACCTACAGCAAATTCCATCATTTCTCAGCACTGGGGACTGTGATGGGCAGTTGTGCTGTGCTTGAGCATCACTTTGGGATTTACATGGAAAACTTGTGCTGTTAGCAGTCTGTTTCCAGAGTTATTAAGGACCAAGACAATAAACATTAGAAGAGAGCAGGATTTCACAGTCTGCACAAACTCACACTGCTGCATACAGTGTGAGGATACAGAAGGAAGGAGAATTATGAGGTTCTTGCCCTTCCCTCCATGGACCTTTCTGCTTAGAAAGTCCTATGCTTGTGTAGCACTGATCTAGGCAAGGAAGAAAAGAACATTACAGGGACTTAATTTCTGGACTTGGCCTTTGCTGCTTCGGTGTCTTTAAGCATGAGGGTCTTTTCCTTTGAAGACTGTAGAAGGAGTTCAATTGGGACATAAGGGAAGGATCATGAGATTCACCAGCTCAGCCAGTCCCACTGGCACTCACGGTTGAGTTCAGTGACTCAAAGAAATGGGCTCCCATTACCTCTGAAGAGCCAATGCACTCAGAGAAAATGAGTCCACTCCGTTTTCAGCAGTATCAACAAAACTGTTTACTGAGTTCCAAAGGGTTGTATTTTTGGCATTCCTGTGGCCTGTTTTGGCCTGTTGAATGTTACTTATGAGTAAGAAGGAAAGAACTTGACTTGATGCTCAATTATAAAGCAGAATTTGTATGGCTGACAGTTAAAGGAAAACAAAGCAAATGCAGTATTTTGTGTACTTATGTCACAGGATCTGCAGAGACAATAACTACAGGGATGACTGGTTTCAATTCCAGGGATATGTCCTGGTTTTTAAAGTCATGTCTCTGGTCTCTCAAGACAACTGCAACTCGAGACACCCAAATTCACCACTTGTACCCCGAATTGTAAATGGCCTGCCCAGAGTCAGAGGCAGAGTCATGTGGAGGTGGGTGGGATTTCTGTTACAGACCAGCTCTGCTCTGCTCTCGGAGGCCACATGGACCATGACTCTGCTGGAATCTGTGCTCATCCCCTATGGCATCAGGAGAACCCTGCTGAGGCTTCCTGAAGGGAGGACGGAACTGCAGGTGTTTCCAGGGCTTGTTTGGAAAACTGGTGTCCTGTAGGGAGGAGCTGTTCCCACCCTTGTTTTCTGCTGTCACTCTGAGTGAAGGGAGCCTCCATCCTCACCCCTGTGCATACCTGGGCAGGGGAGAGGTGCTGTGAGGCTGGAGTCTGGACCTGTGAGGTAAAAATGCAGTTAAATGGGTAACAGGGTACAAGGTCTTTGCTGGGGACTTGGGTCCTATAAAAGTACATGTGACAATGCCAGAAAAGTGATATATTCTTGAAACACTCCAGGAGGATGGTGGTGTTGACTCCATAAGTTGGGCTGGAAATAACAGCCACTGACCACTGCCTACAAAAATGAGTATGGAAAGGAATGGGAAGAGCCCAGAAGACATCAACAGTGACATAAACAGTAGCCTAATTAACAATTCCTACCAAGGGTTTATACGGTGCTTTACTTATTTGAAGCACTGTGCAAAACATTAGCTGATAGAAGTTAATTAATCATTCAGGTAATTAAATGGAAGTGGAATGCAAATGGTTAGAGGAAGCTGGAGTATGAAGGCTTCCTGAAACCATTAAATGATTTTGCTCTCTTTGATGGAGGAAGAATTTCTTCCTTTAGGGTTTAAATGTTCTCACAGTGTGGGTGTTATTACAGTTTTAATAACCACCTGTACAATTCCCTGGGATGGGAGATTACATGCAGTACAGCCAAGAGTTTCTTGTTTGTTTGAGTAACTTTGGCAGTTTTACAGGCCTAAAAAAAACCAAAAGAGAAGTATCCCCAGCTCTATGTTCCAGGGCACAGAATGATGACCATCTTCAGGAATGAGTCTTGATCCTTTGACTTCTCAGAGCAGGATGGGCTGGGAGATGGAGTACCATTACACAGTGACCTGTTGTTTTAACTTAAGCAGTGAAAGGTGAAGATGTGCTGTCATTTGATGTCGAGCAATCACTGAAATGAGTGTGGCAAAAACCACTGAGAATGTTGCAAGTGATAGCTAATTTTTTTGTGGATTAATTCATTCCCCTACAGTAACAAGATAGGATTCTTTGGCAGAGAATCAGTCAGCTTAATTCCTGGCTGTGGCATATTTAGGTTTGTGTTATCACCCACTGCCCACACTTGTGTAGCATAAACTCCTGAGGGAACTTGTGAAGAGATGGGTTTTCAGTTGTCTGGCCTGAATCACTGCTTTGCTGGTGAACCCCTTAAGCTGCTGGAAAAGCCATGTTTTATGCCAGGCCAGTATAACCACAAACCAGGCATGTAGGTCTGATTTCCTAAATTAAAACACTGATTTACTGCACTAAGTTGAGTTTTCAATTTACCTGCAACCTGAGAACTCAGTCTTCTAGGGCAGGTACAATACAAGCAGTTGGTGATGCAGATAAAGCCAACAAAAAAAAAAAAAAAAAGAAAGA
>VYXF01007591.1:995644-1007457 GCA_013397295.1 Polioptila caerulea | reverse complement strand
AAAAAAAAAAAAAAAAGAAAGACATCGTTCTGTGACTGCTAATTGCTATGATACCTTTGCAGCCCTCCTTCCAGTCTATGTTTCCTTCTGACCTGGGATACTGTCACTGTCAGCAGTGAAAGCTATCACAGTGCTCCTTTTTTCTGTCCTTTTTCCTCTCTCTGGTTCCCCTGGGGACAGAAGATCCTGGCAGCTAGATCTAATCCAGCCTTTTGCCTTTTGTTTTCCTGTACTTTTCTCTTGGCACAATGCAGAAGTTTGCAGTGTTGTGCTTCCACAATCACATGCTAAAATATTTGCACAGCTGTCTGATGACAGAAAAGGGGGGAAAGAGAAAATCCACTCTTCCCTTATTTGAAAAGTTAAAAACAAACCAAACCAAACCCACAGACAAACAAACAAACAAACAAACAAACAAACAAACAAACAAACAAACAAAGTTCAACATGAATTAATAATGTAAAATCTTCCATTTTCCTTGCTCTCGTATAACAGAAGCCTCAATCACTTTACCTGGCTCCCCTCCATGTGCTTCACCTTCTTTTTCTTGTACACATCAACCCATGGTTTCATGCTTCTCTTCCAATGCCTCTGGGTTCAAACACCCGTGGGACTCCACTGCCCACCTGTGTGCACTGCCTTCAGCCAGCTCCTGGTGGGCAGAAATAGGACCAACTCCTACAGGCAATAAGCAAGCATTCTTCAGGCAAATCTCTGACTGAAGACAGTGGAAGTTTTGGCTCAAGGACTGCAAAACTAATTACATTCCTCCCCCAAATGCATGCATATATATATACATATATATGTGTATATATATATATGGATCGGTGATAAGAGAGAGGAAAATAACTGCCTAGAAAGAAAGTCCATTAATAAATGAGAAGTAAATGTGGGGAAGAACAGTTGATTGAATTATTTATAATGCAGTTATAAAATTGCTGAGTTGCTGGGCTTTCCAGAAACCCATCAATAACATGCATGACCATAACAGCAGTTAATAAGAGTATAAACAAGCAGGAGCATGGATCTCCATGAAAATCAGGCATGGAAATATTGTGAAAAGAAGCCTAGCATATCCAAATCATTTAGCACAGAATATATTCTAATGTGGTGATAACTTTCCAGTAGCCTTGAAAACTGGTTGTGAGTTAATTTTACCAGCAGTGCACCAGAGAATCTCAAGCAAAAACTGATCAAACATGAGCCCATATTTTAAAAATAGAAAAAACAGCACAGACACTTCCTAACAAGCCTAACTATAGATCAGAGTGAGAAAAAAAATTTAAATGTGGGTTTAAAATAAACCTGGATAGTGATACTAACAGCAAAATGAACCTGGATGTTTGAAAGAACCAATCTTGTCAAGTATTTTTTTGGTCAGAATTATCTAATTAGTGACTGATGATACTAGAGCAAATATACTGCATTAGATCCTTTGGTACAATGAGTGGAAGATTCAGCTTTTCAAATCTTCAGCAGCCAAAAGAAGGGAAAGTGAACAGGCTGACAAGCACTTTTTCAACTTTGGCATCTATAATTCACGTGCAGGGACTGCACTCCCACTACCAAAAGCTCCCTTCCTACACACATAAACACACACTCCCTGCCTTTATCCTGCTCTGAGACCACACACAGCTCTGTCCACTTTCTGCCCTTCCCACCAGCCAGCCTCTTCTCTGGGAAGCATGAATGCCCCCTCTGAACCGAGGCCTCAGTTAAAGGTGTGTTTCCACCCTGGTCCACCTAGCTTGGATTGGGTTTATTCAGGGTTTTTAAGTCTTCCTTGCTGTCCTCAGTCGTCAGCTCCAGACAAAGCCTTCCTTTCTGTGAGGGAACTTCAGAACCAGGAATGTGGTCTGGATGTTTATGGACAAAGGAACATTCAATGTTTCTGCTCCCGTTGCCTCCTAATTGTCAGGAAGAATAACTGGGCTGTGTCTTTAGCATTTCAGCTCAGTTTCTGAAGTCTGTGTCCTCCTGTGGACATGCATTTAGGGATAACCCTCTTTTTGTTTGTGGCTGGGCCTGAGGTGTCCAGGCAAGGGATGCAGTCTGTCTGTCCTGGTCTGGATCCAGCAGACAGAATGTCATTTCCAGCCCGTTAGCCTCCGAAACGTTCTGTTTGTGCAATTAGCCTTATGAGGCAACTGATGAGAAATGGGTGCTTATTAGCTGCTGTCATTTTTATACCCTCTTCCCTAAGTAATGGTACAGCAGCCCTCGTGATCCCATTAAATAGCTCTGACTGCAGGAGGAGAAAGCTGCAAATGGAAAAGACTTCTCAGTACTGCAGGCCAAGCCCAGCCACCTCCTCTCCCTTACATTCCTCTGCTGCTCTCATACTCCCTGAGAGCCCAGCATTATTCCTTCTCAGGATTGTCTTCTTCAGGGGACAGCTTCATTTTGAATGGCTTCATGCTTCACACCCAGAGGCACCAAGTCTTTCCCACTAAGCCAAGTGCAAAAATAGCTGAGGGAAGGGGTGGGGGAGGGAGTGTCAGCAAAACAGATTTATTTAATTATATGTACCAGCCAACGTTTTCCTATGTTAGACCGAGTGTGCAGCTCAGTTTCTGATCTTAGTGCATTCTCATTTAAGGTTACTGAAGAAACAGGCACAAAACACCCATGATAATTCAAATTTCTGTAAGATGCCTTCGTATGTTTAGTAACCTCACACCTGTGTGGAACTGGATGCTCCTAGGTCTGGGTGTACTGAGAACTGATTTTGAACAAGCCACTGCACTAAGGCACCGTGCAGGGAGGGTGTCTGTGTGTGTATGTGTGGGGGTGTGATGCTGTTATATCCAGCACCTGTAATAAGAAGGCTCCAGACTCCCTTAGGCTGGGCCTAGATGGACTTTCCTACTTCAGAGAGATATTCTGTGCTGTCAAGCCTAGTGGTATTGTTATGGCCACCACTGTGTTTGGTGATGTGCTCCAAGTCCCACATTTAGGAATTCTGCAAACATAGGAGAAATTGAAGGTTTTTTCTAAATCAAATTAAATTCTAATCCTCACAGTATGTTGGAGGAAAGCTGGAAAACTCCGTGTGAAGGCAGAGGCAACGATAAGCAAAAAGATTAGAATTTTTACTTCTTTTAACTTGTGAGATTTTTTTGCCTGCTCACAGCTTTAATAATCTAATCCAATTCTTTCTAGCCCTTCTGGCTGATAACTGTGGTTCTTAACTAGTCCCATCTCTGCTGCTGCAGATTACAGTGGAACAAAAAGGAACTTAACCCCTTGTCATGAGGGGATCTTTAATGTCTGGATTTTGGCACCTGGAGGCCTGTCCCTACTTAGCAAGTTGGGATGAGCTTCTGTCACAAAATTGCCCAAAGAACCTGGGTTGAAAGTGAGGACAGGAAAGTCAGTTAAGAAGGCAAATGTGTGGGTTTTACTTCTGTGTGTTTGTTTTTGTCCACACCACCTACGTGCACACAGAGCTGTGTTTGTTACTGGCATCCTGAGAGAGGAAACCCATTACCTTAAAAGAAGCACTTGGCTTTAAGAGAGAATAATAAGGAAAGCAACAAAGAACCATTAGCAACATTTTATAAAGAAGATGAGATAAATAGTCTGTCTCACAAACAAGTGGTATTATTTAACTATCCAAGGAGTTGCTTTCCAAAAAAGGCTGAATTGTTTATTGTTGTCCAGCAAAATAAAGCCTGCTTCTGCAGCCTTGGCTGCTTTTCTGATACAGCCCAGAGTCTATAGTTCTCTACTGTGGTGGACTGTCCTGCCTAACATTACTGCTAATGTTTATATCAACGTTATGATAAAAAAATAAGTAGAAAACAGCGATATTAAGGCTCAGAAGTGATAGCACCAAGACATTTCAGTTGAGGGGACAGGAACAAAGGAATTCTGCCGGCCCTGAGCTTCCCCATAGCTGTAATAGGGCCTCACAGACACACTTGTGCTTGGTCGTGTTGGCAGAGAAACACTTGGCAGAGAAATCCCCTCTTGCTGTCTCAACTGCTCATTCACCTGCTCACAGAGACAAGATTATATCGCGCTGTCCCAGCACTTCTTCAAACACTGGTGAGCGTGTGCCCGTGTTCAGACACTCACCAGGACAAGGCTTCTTTTTTCCTCTTCTCACAAGCCATGGTATTTCCTCGGGGAAGCCAGCAGCTCTCCCGGGGTTATGCCAGCTTTCCTATTCCACAGAAACAAGATTTAAGATGCTGTAGAGTCTGTGAGTGGAGTAACCAAGGTGAGGGGAGGGGGTGTATGTGGGGTGTGAGGGAAATACCTTCTGTATAAAACAGCCTTTTTAAAGCAATGGGTGGTTTACCCAGGTCAGAGGAATCCTCGGAGGAGGAGGCAGTGCATCCATTCAGTGCTCCCATTGCCTCTCCCTTAGCAAGCCACAGGGGACCACTGCTCGGTTACTGTGGCAACAGTGACGACTTGGCAGCCAGACCCATCATCACACAGCCTCCTCGAGACTCTGCGAGATGCTCTGGCAAAGGCTTGCGCCAGGAGATTCGCATCTGAGATCCCATTTCTGCTAAATTTTGGCTTTACCTTGCAAGCCTAGAGAAAGAAAACCGCTGATAGGAGCCCTGCAAAGACAAAGCCGTGTGGAGGCAGGGCACGGGGAGTGGCGAGGGGCTCTGATTCAGGTGTCTGCCCCTGCAGGGGCGGGCGAGCGCTGGGCACCTGTCGGGGAGGAGTTGACTCATGTGAGAAGAAGGTCATTCCCGCAGCCTCGCTCTGTGAGTACCGACCCAGCCAGCCTCTCCTACCTTCTGCTGCAAATGTCATTTATTGTTTGCCATTGCCTAGTAAATTCTGGGGTTTCTTGTGTCTAAGGGGAGGAATTTTCTTTTGTGCTAGCTCTCGGCTTCATGCAAAATCCGTGAACGCGCTACTACTGGCCTTTTGTCCTAGGCATGAATTCCTGCAGGAGCTGCATTAGCAGCAGGTTTCTTGCAGGAAGCTCGATGAGATCTGCAGTTTGCTGTGAGCACTGCACAATCCATACCTTAATACCAGGTTTTGTGCTCTAGCTAGCTGATAGGGTCCTATATCAGCCTTTCCATGTAATTCATGATTCCAGCCTTTGTTGTACAAGCTGACTTACTTGTTTTCATTGAGATTAAGAATTTAAGCAGTAAGTAAATCAAGAGCTTGAACAGGTGCAGAAAGAGTATTTGCCCTGTATAGGATAAAGTTACAAGCAGTTTCATTCTGATGAGACAAACAGATGCTCCAGATAAACTGCTGATAAAAGGAATTATTATACTGGCAAAGATCCACCACGTTCCCCATGTAGCACATGGGTGTCATAGTCAAGCATACAGACCAGAAGTCATGGGTGAGATCGACCTAGCATGGCTAACAATAGGCATCTATAATTGTAATCATGTTATTTAGCACTGTGATCATCAGTTTTAAATAATGTCCTGGAAAATATTAATGTAACTTATACATCTATGAAAAGAATACACTTTGTAAAGAAAGTAACACCTTGCAAAAAAATAATGATAAGGAATTATAAGGGAAAATAAATCAAAGGTTGTACACCATAGGTCTGAAACCATGATCAACCTGCAGCCTGCTCACATGAAAGCCAAAGAGATTTCTTTTTCTCCAGATGAATTTGGTGCTTGTTGTGTTCCTTAATCAGACGGCAGCACTGGGGCATCTCTAGCTGTAATCTCATTAAGACTATTAGGCTGTGATTGTGCTTGTGGTCTGTTGCTGGCATGCATTTGGGCAGACAAATGATCCTCAGAGCTCTCACAGTTGTGAGGAGATGGAGGTCGTTGTCTCTCATGAGGTTTGAGAATCCTACACCCTCGACTTTGGAAAGGCACTGTTTGCAAAGCAGCTGGGAAGGCAAACAGGGACAGGTCCACTCAGCCCAGGCACACAAGGGCAGTTTGTGAACACGGCTTCTGTTGGTGTGATGGGAGTCACGTGTGGGCACAATAATGGCACAGCACGCTCCCCTCAGTGTGTAAATAGCATAAAGCTGTGCCTGTGCGAGTGTTGGCGTGACAGGCTGGGCTACTACAGAGCAAAAACAGAAGTCAGAAATTAATTATGTGCTCCTTTCTCCATCCCCAGAACTGCTTTGTCCTGCCTTTTACAACTTACACAAGCATAGTAGCTTTCGTTTAGTTGGCCTCTTTGACCAAACTGAAAAATATTTTGATGATATTTCTGGAGTCAGATACAACTCCTTTCATTCCATTTTAACCCATTACTCTTCATTACAATTCCAGAGGACACCATAAATACCTCTAGTTCCTCTTCCTCATCCTTGCATCACTCAGATCTTAGTCAGTGCTTGTGTTCCTCAGCAGCAGTGGTGTTTGAGTGCTTCTGGAGGCCAGAGGGTTTGCAGCCCCCCGTGTGACCCCTGCACATGTGGATCTCCTGCACACAAACCCACACTGGCTGATGTCATTGGCGCATGAGCCTTGGGAAGCAGGCGCTGAATGAGTGCCAGTGTACCACACAGTTCATAAATATGTAAAAGCAACGGGCCCTAGCCCAACAAGCTCAGATTCAGAAACGTTTAGCAGATGTTCTGGCTGTGGGGGAGGAAAACAGGAGATGAATAACTACAATACTGCAATAGCAAATACTTTGTTGATGAAACTGCACAAAAATTAGAATGACAAACACACCCTTGCCAGGACTTTGACCTATCCATAAAACAACATCAACATGTTTTATTAATAGTAGTTCCACATTCTCAAAATCAATAAAATGACTTCATTGATTTACTTTTCCCTTTTTATTAATACTTCTCTAAACAGTGATGAATTTGGATTGAACATAGGTAGAGTCTTTTTTATAGCTTGTTAAAGAACAGTTCCAGTAGTTCTAATAAAGCAATAAGCTTCTCAACCAGGAAAACACAGCTAAAGAGAACCTAACCATGGTTAGGAGTTTGAAGGAAACTTCCAAATCTGTTTGAGATTTGGGGCTGTCAGTTATTTCCAGACAGCACCACAAGGGAGCTGCTCTGTACACTTCCTTAAAGGAGTAAAAAGCTCTTGTTTTAAAAACAAGCATAGAAAACATAGCTCAGGCTCTCCCTTAATCCAAACTCCAAATTGTAAACATGCCTTTTAGACCTTGATGCATGCTACGTGGAGTAAACCAATCTCAGCTCTGCAGGCACCTCTTGTGGGGAACATGCCTAGTCCAGATTAGATGAAGAACCAATGAAGGGTCTCAATAATGACCTTGCAGGAATTTACATTACATTTCACACAGGTTCATTGGAATCCATTCCCTTTGGTCCTTCTCAGGGACTGTCTGAGTACAAGGAAATGCTGTACTTGTGGATTTTTTTGGTTGATGTATTAATTGTAGGCCAGCAGTCTAGTAGTACTTCATCTTGGTATAGTGTTCTTGCATATTTATATTTTCTTCCTTGACAAGCACTTGTCTTACTGCTTTGGATGATCTCACACCTCTTTACACACTTGAACTGTAGTTCCTAAAGCATGAAGTGAAACCCAGCTCCCAGCCCTTACCATAATGTACCATTTTGGGAGGGAGTTTTCTGCACTTGTGTAGCCTTTGGTTTGGGTTAATTCTACTTAAAATTTTACAGTATAGTGAAGTGAAAGTTGTGTGTTTCTCATCAGCTTCTCATTTGCCCATGGTCCTGAGTCATAGCAGCAAATCCAGCTGCAACTTTATATTTTACTGCTTGGCAAAATCTGTGAGCAGTGAAATTGTCTGCAGCATGTATGCACAGACCCAGAGCCTCTCTTATTCTTAAAATAGTTCCAAATGCTAAAGTCTATACTGAATGCTCAGCAGATTTGCATGTAGTCCCAGAGAAACCTTCCTTCTTAGTTCCTATCAGAACACTCATTTCCTCATTGTGAAGGGTTAGAAACGTTCATCTACATGATCAAAACTCACTGGCTTTAATGGGCTGACTTTTTATTTTCCTTTTTAACTGCAGAAGATTTTACCTACAGAAGTTTCTACTTAGTGAGCCAAGAGAGAGTTTTTTCCAAGTGAATTAGATTTGTGTTTGTTTTCTTGCAACCAAACGGCACCAGCAATTCATTTGAAACTCAGCTCCCAGCTCAACACACAACATCAGTATGGATTAGGGCGTGCATGGGTGTTCAGAGGTGGTGTAGGGGGTTGAATACATCATTTCATAAATATTACAGCTATTCAAATGCCTATGCAGTGAATAATCACTTGCATCAGGAGAATGCTGGGTGCTTGGTGACCTCTGCCTTGCATTTGAACCACAGATTGAACACTTGTTCAAACACTTGCTTAGGAGGTCAGTGCTCCAGAACAACTAGACAGAAAACAGCAAATTTTAAAACCTCTGTTGACTAGACTAGTCCTTCAGTTTCTTCTGAAAACAGTTCTTTTGGAAGCTCTTAGCTGCTCATTTGTATACAGATTACTTTCACATAAAAAAACCAAAACCAACAAACTAGTTTAGCTGTCCAAGTGTGAAAGTAAGAAAACAAGACTGTAACTCATCAAGATCCCAATTCAGTTCCTTACAGCAGATGGCAATTCAAATACAGTGACTTCTAACAGAAACACTTGTACACAGGAGAAAAGGGTTCCTGTTAATGGAAAGCATCTCAGGGGCTTCAGTGGCAGTTTGGTTTCATGTTGTGGCCTTGGCTTTTACAAATTGAAGCAAAAAACCAACAAAAAAACCCTCTGTCATTGTGAATGTCACACTCAAATGTGTAAACAGGAGGGATGATTGCAGAACACACCAAGTGCTCCTTCCATTCTGCACTGTACTGGTAAGGCCTCCATTGGGAACACACTGTGTGCTGTTCCTGCACAGAGAAATTTAGGAAAAACATGAATTAAAGTGAGAGCCACCAAAGGGGAACACTCAACAGAGCCTCACTCAATCTAAACTAGGAGGACAGGCAAGAAGAAATGGAGTTTTAGGTCTGGGGAATGTGGTAAGTGACATGACAAATCTTCATGCATCTAAAAGGCTGTTGCAGGAGTGAGAGGAGCAAATGGGGTTTTTTTTGTCTCTGTTGGGTAGGATAAGTACATGTAAATTATCATAAAAGAGATCCAGGCTGACCATTAGGGAAACTTTCTAAAGGCAAAAAGAGTGAATCATGAGAAAAGAACATCTTTCCTGGATAGACTGTGGTGTCTGCACTGGGGAAGTCTTAAAGAGGTAAAACAGATGGGACAGAGATGCTTTCACAGGGCTGGAGTTAAATGACCTCTCAGTATCCCTTCCAGTGCTGTAATTTGGTGATCACCTCCTTGTCTGAAAATCCACTTGCTGTGTTTTTACTTCCTGTTTCCAGATGTGGAGGCTCTGCTCCGGGACAGTACACTTCCAGTGGAATTTGGTGCTCTTGGTTTAAAGAGATTACAGATTCCCACAGGAGCATGCACCTGGCAAGTCCTGAACCTTGGAAGGTTGTCAAAATAGAATTTAAGATTCCTTGGCTATTTTTACTGTGAAAATAGCTTTGATTTCATCGAGATACCAAAAACTTTCTTGAATTTTCTTCTGTAACTTGCCTTCCTTCTTATGCTCCTTGTTTGACTGGGAGCAGCACCTGGCCCTTCTGAGCCTTCAATAATTTCTCTTAGAATAAATAAAAAAGTCAGGCCTTATTTTTCTACATAGACTTTTGAAAATGGGGCACTGTGCCATCCTCTGACTTTATTTTGAGCAGTAGCAGGTCATCTCCTTTAAAAAGCTCGGGGACCACAATATTTTTCCCTGGGCTGGTTTGGAACTGCTTCCTCAACAGCTGCCCTGCTCACTAGCGGTCACTTCTGGAGTGCCAACACCCAGTTTTACAGTGCCTGCAGGCACGAATTCACCGGGAATCAATCACTGCCTGGCTGGGGCGAGGTCACTGTTCCCTAGCCCAGTGCAAACCAGCGGTTCTGTGAAATCCTCGGGGGAGACACTGCCCTGGGCTTGCCTTGCACATCACCAGCCTGGAACACCAGGCTTCTCACTGAGCTGTGATGCAGGATTTCAGCTGTCTTAGCTTGTTTTTGTGTTGCAAACCAGCCCGTTTTGTACTGATGTAGCAGATTTTGTGAGCGTGCTTTATTAGCCCGAAGTTCTGTCTGCCACCCTCCTCCCACTCTGCGCACCATGGGCGCGCAGTGACAAGGGACACGCAGAGGCACTACAGTCCTTGGGGCTTGCTTCGGTTCGACTCCTTTAAACCCTTCCTCTTACGGCACATTGTGAAAACTTCTCTGGGAATCCAGCAGCATAATGGTGCAAATAACCCTGTCATATGACTGAGCCTCTCTGCTGCTGGATTCCAAAATATCGAGCCAAGACATACAAGTCTTGCTGTGGATGCCATAGGCAGCCTCATGCTAGAGTGCAGATGGCTCTTCAGTTCCCTAATGGGAATTGTTTGGGTCCTTATTAGCACTTTACAAAGATTACTGTGAAACTTGCCAGCTCTCCTCCTGACTGTTCAGAGTGCTCAGCCAGTAATCACTGCAAACACTGCGGAGTCAGGCCCCGCGAGAGCATTTTGAGACATCTCCTGTATCGCTGTATGTAAACCCCGTCCTCCATCTGCTCTCATTTTTCAATAATTAACACACCCCCAACCTGCATCTTTGCAGGGGAGGACACCTGCAAATATTGGTTTTGAACAGAGAACGGGAGCTGCTGCCTCCCCTGCAAAGAGCTGCTCTGTCAGTGACCTCCAGTGACTTCCAAGGGGAATATCGCCTGTCCGGAGTTCTTGCCACCCTTTGGTGCTTGTATGGGCATGACTTTGTGCATCTGCTCAGGTAAGGATAGGTGTCCTTGCCAGATTTTCCAACACATGAGCTGAATCAGCTGGCTGAGGCTCTCCAGAGATTGCAACCAGTAGCTCTAATTTCTATGCTCATGGAAACTCCATCAGTAAACAGGGTGGGTTGAGCCAAGTTTAGATCAGCTAAAGGCTTTCCTCCATCTGTTCTCAGACATGGATATAGATAGTGAATTGGGAATTGTGCACTTCTGGCTGATATTTGTCATACCCTACTGTAGTAAGAATTTGCTCAGTCGTATCATTAACTCATTTTATGCATCTCTTATGAATGATACCTGCTTGGTGGTTCATCGTGTGTTATTACAATACCTGACTGCTTTTCATGCCAAAATCTCTAATATGCTATGGAGATCAAACCCTCTCTTTAGGTAGGGTTGGACGGCTGTAGCTTTGGTAGGACATTTCTGGGTTCTCTCGGTGCTTTCTTGAGGACCAGGGCTGGCTCATTTCCCTGTCCAGCCAGTACCAACACTGTCGCCTCGGTGTAACCGGAGGGATTAGTCAATATTTGGGGCTCCCAAGCTGAGCTGATTAGCAGGAGGCAAGGATGATGGCAGCAGCATCCACCTGCTGCAAGACTGCAGGGAGGGTGTCTGTGTGTGGCAAGGAGCCTGTTCCCGAGCGCATCAGGATCCAGACGCGGCGAGGTGCTGTGACCACCGCCGCCAGCTTCTCCCCAGCCACCCCCGACCCAAAAATATCTCCGGACTTTTCTCATGACGACTTTACAAGCGTCTGCTCTCGCCGCTTTTAGACCTGATTCATTTGCCGCCTTCCTCGCGCCGGTTCCTTCGGTGCCACCATCAGCGTCTCCCGCGTCCTGGCAGCCCGGCGCGCGCTCCCGGGGGGCACGGGGCGCGCTCCCCCCCCACCCGGGGGCGCTTTAAACGGTCGCAGCCTCGCCCCGCCCCTTTTTTGATCTCCACCAATCACCGCCCGGCCTGTTGCAATTCGAGCGGTGGGAGCGTACCACTGTCACGGGGGGCGGGGGAGGAGCGGGAGCCT